>JAPMLY010001205.1:0-77500 GCA_026401115.1 Tetraselmis chui
AGTGGGGGAGAGTGTCGGCCATGAAAGGGAGGAGGTGGGCCACCGGGAAAGGGAGAGCGGCCGGCCATGGGACGCGGCGGGCCGTACGAGTGCGGGTGGTCACGGTAGGGGTGGATAAGATGAGAGGGCGCGTCCGTGATTTGGGGGCCGGGGTGGTGAAGGGCGTATCCGGCGTGGGGGAAGGGGGGAGGTGGTGGGAGGTGATCAACCCGGATGGCGTGACGCGAGGGGTCGTAGTGCGCCTCGGCACGCGCGGGCTCGCGGGGCGCATCGTGGCGGCGCTGTGCGACTGTGGGGTCGGTAACAGGGGCTGCAGCAGGAAAGAGTGTTTCTGCGTCCGGTGTTACGAAACCAGGCTGGGTATGGTCACTCAGGTGGAGGGTGTGACCGTCGTGGCTGTGCCGGACGGGTTCGAGTGGGGCATCGTGGCGGCGCTGAGCTACAGGGGGGTGCGGATTAGCACCCGCAGCAACGACAGCACCCACGGCCGACTGCGAGTCGACACGAGCAGTTAAGCTCGCCACTTGCGCAACGAGCAGCGCGAGAGTATCGGGGGGGTGATCGAGGGTGCTCTGGTGAGAGCCTGACTCAGGGGAAGCAGCAGGTGAATCAGGCGGGTTTTTCTGCTCCATTTCGACAGAGGGAAAAAAAAGAAAGAGCTGAAGGAAAAAACAGGCAGCGGTAAAAACCGCTAGCCGGACTTGTGCCTAACAGCGGTATGCTAAGAGACGGCCTGATGCCCGCCGACCCCTCGGCCTGTAGCCCCGGGGTGTCTCAGAGCACCTTTTCTGTATCCTCCACCCAGTGTGGGGCACAAGTCGAGGCCAAGGCCAGGACAGGTGGAGCGCTGCGCGAGGTGGCTGATGCGCGAGGCTAGTATAAAAATAGAAATAAAAGGTAAGCTACGGCTGGCGTGCGACCTGTGGATGCGTATTCACCCGACAGTGCACCCCCCCGTTCTCCAGCTTGGACCTGTGTGCACCCTGTCCACACACGACGAGTGCGTCGGTGTGGTTGGCTGGCTATCTCCGGCGGGTGGCTGGCTTAAGAGGGTGGTGGCGGGTTTTAAAAATCGCAGTTTATACTGGCGATACCGCCGACTACAGGTTGAAAGTACTAGGTGTCTAAAGAAACTTGCCTTCTGCGGGAGAGCTGTCGATCGCAGCTCGCCGAACCAGGTTGTCGCGCGTGAGTGACGTGAGGCGGGGGCCCATAACCTATTGAACCATGCAAACACAGTTAGTGTGGAAGATAACGTACGCAAACGTAGTTACAGTCACAGTCCCGCAAACGGAACAGTTAAGGCGACAACCAGCCTACAGGCGTGGTGTCGGGACAACAGAAGTGTCAGAGCTGTAGCCTAGCGACAGCTCTGTACCGAGTCAAACAGTTTATCGGTATGTCCGATCTAGACATGTACTAATCATATCTAGAGTAGCTTACAGTAGCTATCTGCAACTAATACGTATGCGGTATTACTTACAACAATCACCCCTTGCTTACAATTTTTCTATCCCCCCTCCCCTACCCTCTCATACTCTCTCCGCCGTCCCTACACTTACCACCCCCTCCTAAGCTCCGAACGACCACCCGTTCCGAGGAGCTTCTACTTGCCGACATGCGCAAAACAATAACGAACGGACCCCTCGGAGCCTCACACCCTCGCCCTCCACAAGCCTCGGCCGGCAAGGCCGCTTATCATCATTAGTCCCCCACAAGACGGGCCTCAAGGCCCTGAGGTTAGACCCCACAACCAACCCCCCACCCCCCAGCCAGATATCCGACGTCACACTGTAACCACAGTGCTTCCGCCAACTCTCCCGGCCCACTTTACTCCCCGCACATGCTGCACCGTCTTACATAACTACCTATTCGACCTAAGCCTAGAATACGGCCTCCCTACACCCATCGGCTACCTCGATTCCTCTGCGGTCCTCTCCTTCCAATGGGGACGTTACCATGACCTCTCCAACCTCTACTGCCTTGCTATAGCGTTATCCAAACTCCACTCCACTCCTACCGCCTCATATACAGTTATCACTAACAACGACGTCGACAATCACCATCACAACTCCCAATACCCCTGCCAATGGACTAACCTCGCTAACCGATGCTCCTCCCCCCGTCCGGGTACGCCTAACCACTCTCTACTCGTCCCCATATGGCATCACTCTCATTTCGGCCTCCTCCACCTAACTCACACCTCCGCTACCTGGATTAAGTCCATACACCACCCCCCTCCGCCCGACCTCCTCACCCGCTCTCTCACTCTCCTCTCCGACTGGAACTCCTCCCCCCCCCCCTCCCGTCGGAGTCCTACGCTCACTCAACCCGCCCCGCCAAAACGACTCCGACGGAGCATGGTCGTGCGGAACCCACGCCCTCCTACACACCTACTTCATCACCACAGCCCCCCCCGGACCAACCATACAATCCCCCCACCTTCGACCCCCGGACCTCGGTATACTCCCTCCACACTCTCCTATGGAACCACACCTTCCGCTCCGCCCCCCTCCCACAGGGCCGCCCCCACCTTCTCGCCGCCCTCCACCCCTCCACACCACCCACCCCCATTCAACTCCCCACCCCCTCCCCTCCCCTCCTCCCCCCTCCCTTCCAACCTCCACCCGTCGAACGCCCCCCCGTCGACCCTCCCAGCACCACCCCCTCCCCCCCCCCCCTCCCCCATCCTACCACACCACACATCCCAACCACTCCATCTCATCACCCTCAACACCCGCGGCCTCCACACCTCCATTATGGTTGTTGAACACCTCTCCACCTCGCACCACCCGGACGTCCTCATCCCCACCGAAACCAACCGTGCCACCCACAAATCCCGCTGGCGTATCGCCCTCCCCCAGTACCACCTCAAAAGCTCCCGACCCTACTACTCACCTGTGCCCCTACCCAACGCAGGAGTTCTCTTCGCGGTCCGCAGAGCCTCATTCCAGTCTGCCACTGTCCTAACCCCGCCCCCCCACCTCATCCCCCATATCGCCGGACTAAAAATCGTCCCTTATTCAGGCACCCCCTACCTCCTCATAGGAGCTTACATGCCCCAGCTCCACACCCCCCAATTGACCCGCTTATATGCCGAAGTTGCAGCATGGGGCCTCCGCTTGGCAGACGACCACCCGCAACACCGCACCCTTTGGGGAGGAGACTTCCAATCGACCACCACCACAGGTATAGGTCACCCTGCCCTCACCTCCCTACTAAAATCTCACCTCCAACCCCTCCACAACCCCATCCCTACCTTCCCCCGCAGCGGAGGCTGCCTTGACCACTGGCTCACCACGCTCCCTTCACCTCTCACCCTCCCACCGTCCTCTTGCTCGATATTCCTCTCCCCCTCCCACTTTACTGACCACTCTGCAATCCACCTCGTCATTCCCGCCCCTTTCTCCCTCATGGCACATCCCCTACCTCCCCATACCCACCCCCACACACATCACACGACGCGCAAACTCAACTTTCGACTTCCTCTCACACCCGACCACATAACATCGTACCAATCCAGCACCCCCGACCTCATCAACCAAACGGCCGCCCTCCACGCAGAAATCCTCAACACGTCGCACACCTCGGCCTCCACCGACACCCTCGGCACCCTTGCCTCGCAATTCACTACACTCCTATCCCATCACATGGACCACGCCGCCACAGTTTGGCCTCTCCTCCCAGCCAAAAAACCCCGCCCACCCCAAGCGTCCCTTGACCCTACTTGGCTTACTAAAAAAACACCCAATCACATACTCAAACTCCGCAAATGTAGCACGAACAGCGGCCCCCTCCCCTTCGCCCAAGCCCTCTTAATCACAACTGAATATCTCTCCCCTGACACCATCAAACAACAGTGCCAAGGACGCATACGCCAACTCCTACACGCCACCACCACATATAAGCTGAAGGAAAAAAAAACTCGAGCCAACACGGCCTACGACACCTGCCCTAAATCCTCCCACCGCTGCTTGAAAATTAAAAGCGGCCTCCTACCCCCCGCCAGCGCCGCCTCGACCCTCCACCGCATTACCAAACCCGATAAAACTACCGCAACCTCTCCCTCCGCCGTCATAGAAGCGGTACACTCTCACTTCGCCACCGAACTCGGCCGCGCCACCCCACACGAACTGCCCACCCCCCCGTGGGAACTCCCCGACAACCCCGACCACTTTACCATCGAACCCCGCGGGGACCCCTCACTTACCCTCGCCGACATGATTACCCGCGACACTTTCGATAAAACCCTTAACTCCCTAGGCACCGGCAAAGCCCCCGGCCCCGACGGTATCCCCAATGAAATAATCAAATTCCTGCCACCGGCGACCCGCTCCGCCCTCTTCTCTCTCCTCTCCCTCCTCGCCCACAAATCCTACACCCCTCCTGATTGGTGCCACAGCACAACATGCCTGCTACATAAAAAAGGCGACCCCTCCCTCCTCGACAACTACCGCCCTATCGCCCTCATGAATAACCTCCTTAAACTATGGACAACACTAATCAAAGTTGCAGGCTCAAACTACGCCGAAACCCACAGCATTCTCAGCGACCAACAGGACGGATTCCGACAACACCGCAATATCCACGACGCCCTCTCCTCCATCATTATGACGATGGAGGACGCGAAACTCCACAACAAAGACATCTACGTCATGTACGCGGATTTCAAAGGCGCCTTCAACGCCGTGGACCACCGCATCATGTTCAAACACATGCGTCAACTCGGTATGCCCCCTACCTTTGTCAACACATGCGAACACCTCTACGGGGTCTCAACCACAGACTGTATTACACCACATGGCCCCACCCCTTCCATCGACATCAATCGCGGAACCCTACAGGGGGACACCCTCTCCCCGTTTCTATTCACCCTCTTCCGTGAACCCTTCCTTCGATGGCTCACGGTGGGAAGCCGGGGCTACCGCCCAAGGCCCCCCGCCACTAACGTCGACCCCACAGAACCCACAGCCACATACCCAGGACACGGCTTCGCTGTCGACCTCAGCCTCGTCACGGGCTCGACCCCCAACATGACCATCCAACTCCGGAAACTCTCCCTCTTCAGCGCCTACACGGGCATGACCGTCAACATCCGCAAATGCTGCATCACCGGCGCCCTCTAGCGCACAGGCAACGCCCTCACCCTGTCCAACACCGCCCTCCTCGCATCCCGCCTACAATCTCAGTTCATTACCATCAACTCCACCCCGGCCCCCATCCCCTCCATTGGCCCCACGGACACATACCGCGTCCTCGGGGTTGAGCTTAACACCTCCCTCACCTTCACCAAACACTGGCACGAACTAAAACGTACCACAGCATCCCTCATCACCACCCTTTCCACCTCCCCATTAACACAATCCCGCAGAATCAGGGTCATCCGTGGACTCCTCACCGGCAAACACTTCACCCTCCAGCTCGGCCTCTTCACCGACTCCCAACTCGACACTCTCGAAGGCCAAATCTGCCGCGCACTCCGCTCCGCCGTCTCCTCGGTACGTAACCTTCCCCGCACCGCCCTCCATCGCCCTCCCTCCGACCTCGGCTACGGCCTCCCCTCCCTCAAAGCCCACGCCGCACAACTCACAGTCTGCCACCTACATAAAATCATCAACAACTCAGGATATCGAGGCCACATGGCCCGCGCACACATCCGCACCTTATCCACCACATACTCCCACTGGCCCTCGGAATCCATCATGTCAACCTGTTACACCCCACCCACACTCAAATGCTTGGTCAGAGCTCAGCGCGATGCGGGCACCCTATTCCACAACATCCCTCCACTCTCCCTCACCAACCCTATCGCCTCCACACTCCGCGCCCACCTCACCACCCAAGACAACGCCCTCCTCGTCTCACTCCGGGACAAAGCCACACACATCACCGACCCTCACACATATAAGCAAGCCTATTGCGATTTCTCTCCACGCAAAACACACGCCTCCCTCCTCCCCCGCCTCACCCCCCTCTGGAAAAATAACATCACCACTTGGCCACAAGTCCTCCTCCGAGCCACCTCATCCTCTTTCATCCTCAAATCCTGCAAATTTATCTCCAAACTCACGGGGTCCACCACCCCACTCTCTGTCCCCATCCGCCTCCTCGCCGCAGTCCTCACCGAACCCTCCAACACTATCCACAACCGCCTCCCCATCACAAGCCTCACCCCCAGGCAATCATCCCCTTCCACCACTATCCACCCCTCATGGATTCCCCTCCTCTCCCCACACCTCCCTCGCTCACCCCCCACCCTCTCATCCGGCATCTACACCTCACGCACCAATCACCCCACCCCCACCGCACCCACCACACACTTAGACACAGAATACCTCACCCCCTCAGACCACCACTACCCCCACTGCGACGTCATTCGCATCATTTCCAAACACAAAGACACAGAATACGGCCAAACGCAGTACATGGTAGAATGGGCCCCGGAACACCTCACGGAATGGGACATTCAGTTACAACTCGACGACGGCTTCCGCATCATCTCCTCCACCCCCACATCGGTATGCCTCCCCACCCCCTCCCCCGCCGCCTGCTCCATATGTCATGACCCACTGCACACAGAACCCACCTCCACCTGCTGCACATGCCCGCACTTTGCCATACATTCCCAATGCCGCCTAGCTCCGGGACCTGCCTCATGGCAGTGCGACTGGTGCGCTCGCGGACAACAACACGACCTCACCCGACTCCACGAAGTCCAGTGGGCCCCATGTCTACAACTACACGACACCATCAGTGAGACCCCCTCCGGCCCCACCGCACTCACCGCATTTAACTCCGGCTTTGTCCCCTCCACCACACCAATTCTGCCAGTCCCCGGACCCCCTCCCTGGTCACACCCCCTAATCACATTTAACCACGACCCCATCCACCCCGACCTCGACATGCTCCCTACCGGTAAATTCGCCATCCACGCACACCCATCACTCCACGACACCACCGTACTCTGCACTCCCGA
Source organism: Tetraselmis chui (assembly GCA_026401115.1). Lineage (NCBI taxonomy): Eukaryota > Viridiplantae > Chlorophyta > Chlorodendrophyceae > Chlorodendrales > Chlorodendraceae > Tetraselmis > Tetraselmis chui. The sequence goes on from JAPMLY010001205.1 coordinate 6,977, forward strand.
CGGCCGCGCGGTCACCACCCTCAACGGCCCCCGCGTCCGCCACCTCTTTCAATTCTTCCGCCCAGAACTCATACAACTCACGTTCGAAGAGGAGGTCTACCACCTCCTCACTCGCCTAGGTTCCCGCTCAGAAATCTACTCACCCACACCCGCCACCACCACCCGTAATAGATGGGCCACCAGAGAAGACCTACTCACAGCTCTCCGCCACACATTCCGCATCCAAACCGAACACTACTCCGACCCCCTCAATAAATCCCTTCACTCCACCACTTATCACTCACTCTACCCCGAAGACATAGTCTTCTCATCTAGTGGCAGCAATGCCCCACACACATGGCAAGGCACCAACATCGCCAACCCCGAATGCGACCACGATAGCATGCGCCGCGCCATGGAACACGCAATCACCAGCGCACACCTCACAGCCCCACACACACCTAGCGCAACCATCCTCATCCTCCCCCGATGGGAACACACACCCTACCGCCACTCCAAATACATCAACTCCCCATACACCCACCACCTCTACACCCTTCCCAATGACGCAAACACCTTCCTACCCCCTGACCAACACATTGGCAACCCCACCTCCACCCCATTCGGCACACGCTGGATGGTAGACATCTACGTAGTAGCAAACCCCCTCGCACTCTTCACCCTCCCATCACACGCAGCCATGACCGCACTTCACAACACTCTCGAATCTATCTACGACACTCACCTCCCCAACCCCGCCATCATCATCCCTCCCCCTAACCTCTTCGACACCTACTCACCCCACTCGGCAGGCATATACCACCTCCCCCAAACCCAACTCACCCCATCACATGTCCCCACCCGGAACGCATGCAACTAAAATACCCCCCCACAAGAGGCACTCTTGCTTAGAACTGGCAAGACTTTGTCTACACAGACGGCTCGAAAAAAGGAGGCTCATCCCCTCTCGGAGCAGCAGCCACACACCCATCTCGGACACCCGAATAAAAATCCCGGTAACCTCTACCCCTCCCTCGCACACAATAAATCGAGCTGAACTTGCTGGCATAGATATCGGGCTCCAACTCGGCCGCACCCACCTCCTTACAGATAGTGCGTGCTCCCTCCGCCTCATACAAGGATACTTAAACTGCCCTACCGCTTACAGACACAACATTCACCGTGACACGCTCCACTCCATCACACACACCCTCCAAACCCGCTGCGACGCAAGCATCCGCACACACCTCGGCAAAATTAAAGCACACAGCCACTCCCTAGGTAACGACCTCGCAGACGCACTCGCTAACCAAGTCGCGGATGGACACCCACCCGACACCACATACACCACAGGTTTAGAGGTCACGATAGGCCAATGGACCTGGCCATACACCCTCATTCCACAAACCCTAGGGGAACCCATACCCTACAAATATACCAACCTCAAAGCCGACGCACACACCTGCAGATCAAACACACACACACACACACACACACACACACACACACCCCTCTCGCAAACAACCAAACACGGAGCCCTCCTCGCCCGCGCCGCGGAGGACGGAGCCGACTTCCCTTTCCACAAAAAGTACTCAACCCTCACAAATATTCAGTTCACCCACAAACAATAATTCATGTGGGGCGTCCACAACACCCGCCTTCTTACTCACAACCCCACCCTGCGCTGCCCCCTATGTGGACAATTCACTAGCAACGGCCACATGGCCGGTAACTGCCCCACCATGTCTGGCCTAAGACATGACCGACTCAATAGTGCGCTGCAACTCCTACTCTCCCTCCTGGAACGCCACAACGGAGGACGCTGGGAAACCATCACTGCAGACTTCGGTAACAAACCCATAAAATCATTTGCTTCCCCCACTCCTGCTCACACTCCGCTTGACTGTCACCCGCCTCGCCCCACCCACATGCCCACCCGCCTTGTTGCTGCTGACGAAGATCTCTCGCACGATTCCCTAACCTCGTGTCCCGCCGTCCTCCCACCTGAAATTCTCCCCCCCCCGCGCTACGACCCCCCGCACACAAACCCGACTTTATCCGCCTCCTCGAACCTCGATATGTCGGTCACACAAACGGTCGCCGCCGTTACGCATCCATAAAAAAAAATCAGATAGGGGAATGGAACTAATGCACGGACAATAACCTCTCCCAAACAGCTCACCTCATACGTGCCAAATACACTCCCCTTGCAAACGCCATCTGCAGCCACTGGCCAGGCACAATGGTAGACATCCTTCCCATCGTTATGAGCCGCACAGATACACCGCACTCCTCCACCATCACGAGTCTCACCTCCCTACTCACCGCCCGCACAGACCCTCCTGACAAACTCATCTCCAAAGCACGCCTCGACACGTCTCGCATACTCGCACAACTCCACACGCATGCTGTCTAATGGCTACATCATCTCCCACTCATATACCGCATCAAATCCCGCACGACCTCCCGCCGCGTCTCTGCACATTGCCCCTTCGCACGCCCCTAAATGCACGCCACCCTCGCCTCGTCTTGCACAACTCCCCGGGGGGGAGTAAAACCCCCGAACATCCTTGGAGAGGTTGGATTTAGGTGGTTAACGGTCTAGCCCTGACTTGTAAGTTCCCTGTATGGCATAGTTGGGAGGGCCCAGAGACAGCAACCGGCGCATACGGCTTTTGGTGTAAAACCGGCGCATACGGTACATGTTGTAAGCAATTTCAATTTCAATTTCAATTGGCTGAAGAGATTGGATAGCATTTTGAGAGTTGTCGTCGAACAGCTCCAACATCTACGATGCCTCTTTTTGTTTTACCGAAATGGGCAAAGTTCAACCAGCTGACTAAACACTGGAAACTCTACCAAGAATTCCCATCTCGAACGCATCTTTTTACTCGTCCGTCAGTGGAGAACCCAGCTCAACATGAGGTGGTTGCTCCAGCTCCTTGGCATGTACAACTGTGGTTAGTCGACGCCGATTGTGCTTTTTACGATCCGGCTTCGCCTACAGAACATGACCAACCCATATTGGTACATGTACCTCATGTCGCCACGGACGAGTCCATCGCTACGCTACAACAATTTTCTCCGCCAGGTACAGCCCTACTGACTGACCTCATGGAAGCTCGCCCGTTGATTCGAACTAAGCTTACTGTGAAAAATCTTGATGGTGGACACCATATCAATGGCTTGGTGGATTGTGCGGCGACTCTTGACTTCGTTTTTGAGGACTTCGTACGACGCTTTGCTTTACGGACTCGAAAGTCTTTGACTACGACCCATGTTTGACTCGCCAACGGACAGCGTGTGACTTCTTCGACAGTCTCTGATGTTACTTTTGAGCTGGCTCGACATGAATTTCAACGGACTTTTTACGTCTTACGTGATTTACGTGCTACTAATTTAATCCTTGGTTTGCCATGGCTTGACGACGAACATGCCTTTTTACATTTTGGTTCAACCAGAGTTTTTACTCTCATGGACGGCACAATAGTGGAGACTCAGCTCGAGGAACGACGTTATGAGTGATCCTGATGTCCTCTACCAAACTTAAAAAACTCATGCGCAAGACGCGCCGCAGCAGGAGACGCAATGCTGAATTTTCCGTAACTGAACTTACGCCAGCCGCCGACCAACCAACTGAATTTCACACTGATGAGGAGCTAACAACATATCAACGTGACAACTTCCGGTCGTTACTCTACGATGACTTCCCGGAGTTACTGCAACGGACTCTCCACATGTAAGCCGACAGTGTGATCATGCCATTGAAACAACTGGCCCGATGAAACGTCAACGGTTGAACAGATTGTCACATGCAGAGCGCGTTGAGCTAAATCGACAGCTCAAAGACGCCGTGGACGCTTGTTTAATCCGTCCCGGCTACAGTGAGTTCGGCTCGCCAATTCTTTTTGTGCGCAAGGCTGATGGCTCGCTTCGCATGTGCATTGACTACCGTGGCCTTAACGAAGTTACGCGTAAAGATGCTTACCCACTTTCGTGTGTGGATGACACACTTGATGAGGTTAAGGACGCGAACTCCTACGCTCACCTCGACCTCGCCTCCGGCTTCTGGCAAGTTCGAGTGGGTGACCAAGACATCCACAAGACGGCGTTTCAGACCCCTTATGGTTCAATGGAATGGGTCGCCATGCCGTTCGGATTGCGCAATGCACATGCTACGTTTCAGCGGATGATGAATGACATACTTCGCGACTTTTTTACATAAGTTCGTTACTGTTTACCTCGACGACGTATGTATATACAGTCGCACTATGAAGGAACACTTGGAGCACCTGCGTCTTGTGCTGCAACTACGATTTAAGGAGGAGGGCTTGAAGTTACGTCTAAAGAAGTGCTTCTTCGGCCTTCAAGAGATGGAATATCTAGGCTATACTGTGTGAGCAGGTAAAATTTCGGTTTCCACAAAGAAAGTCGAGGCCGTTGCGGACTGGCCAGTGCCTACGACGCAGAAGGAGGTTCGCAGTTTCGTACAGTTCTGCAACTTATATGCCAGATTTATTCATTCATTTCAGTGACCTTACGGCTCCATTGACGGACTTACTGCGGAAGTCCCAGCCACAAAAGGTTACGCTAACGCCTGCATGTTTGGAAGCCTTTGAGACTCTCAAGTTACGGCTCATTTCCGCGCTATGCGTGATCCTTCCGGAGGTCAACTCGGACGCGACGTTCACAGTAGCTACATATGCTTCAACGGTGGGGATTGCAGCAGTCATGTTGCAAGAGCAAGGAGGAGGCCTTCAACCAGTCTCCTATTGTGCGCGTAAGCTGAATCCAACTGAGCGTGGTAACACTTACTTTGCGTACGAATTAGAAGCTTTGGCCGTATGCAAAGCTGTCAAGCATTGGAGGTGCTATCTTGAAGGATGCTCTAAGTTCCTTGTCGTAACAGACCACGACACACTTCGACATCTGCTCATGCAACGACCGACCAACAGGCTGAACAAGCGGCAAGCCAGATACTTGCGGGATTTGCTACCGTTTGTGAGCTCGATGGCACTTGCATATCGCAAGGGAGCTCTAAACGAAGCTAACCCGTTAAGCCGGCGTCCAAACTTCGTACCTCAGGCCACATTTCCATTATTTTTGGATGGCGAGGTTCTGTCATATCGAGAATTACGACGGAAGTCCCGACTGTTGTTTGAAGACGCACAGTTAAACTTACTGACAGATTACCCGTTCGCGAGGTGTACTCCCAAGACTCGTCTTATGGGGACGAGGGTGAGTGGACGAAAGACAGCCGGATAGAAGCCAGAGATGGATATTTTTGGCGCCTCGATCGCCTCTGTATTCCGCATAACTCTGAGCTCCGACTGATATTGATCACAGAGCTGCACGAAAGTTCGTCAGTTGGTCACATAGGAGTTGCTAGCACTCTTGCTAAAGCGCTCGACAGATTTTGGTGGAAACGACTTCGCCAAGATGTGAAAGATTTTTGTGAGCGTTGCGTCGTATGTCGACGAGCAAAGATTCGACCGCAAATGGCTGCGACTCTTTTCCCATTGCCTGTTCCACCCAGACCGTGGCACACAGTTGGTCTTGACTACCTGGCACACTTGCCCGAGAGCAATGGCTTTGACAATGTGCTGATTGTAGTAGACCATCTAACTCGAATGGCCCATTTTCTGCCGTGTACAAAGAATGTTACTGCCGAAGAAACTGCAACTTTGTTTTTACATGGAGTCTACCGATTACATGAACTACCCCGTGTGTTGGTGAGTGATCGCGATCCGAAATTCGTCAGTGGCTTCTTGCAGACACTTTGGCGACGCCTCGGAACGCGCATGAACATGTCTTCCAGTCGACACCCTAAGACAGATGGACTAATAGAGCGAGTGAACATCACATTTCAGCAGCTTCTTCGTTGCTTCTATTGCTATGACGGCTCTTATTGGACAACGCTGCGACCACACGTAGAATTTGCGTACAACGCCTCTCCTGCACTTGGATTTGAACACACCCCGATCGAGGCTAGTTTTGGATTCTCTCATGAGGAGCCTCCAGACCTGCTGTTTAGCATGCGACCGTCAATTTCGGTTTCGCAAGACGCAACATAGCGGTTACGATTGTTACAGGAAGTACATACTATGGTACGCTCTGTGTTATAGCTACGCAAGGACGAGATGCAAGCGCGCACGTAACCGTCTAAAGCACTACACTTCGCAAGAGGAGACAAGGTTTGAGTCGTTACATCGAACCTTTTTCTACGCGGACAGCCTAACAGGAAACTCAGAGACATACAGCTTGGACACTTTTCAGTGGAGGAGCAAATTGGCAAACACAGTTACATATTGAAACTTCAAGCGACAATACGCTTACATCTTGTGTTCCATGTGAACAATTTACGACCATGCTCTACCGCTCCACTACGACCAGTTGTCCCGGTACATGTCCCTGAAGGAGACGACGAGGAGTTTGACGTCTCACACATCTCTGTTGAGTGCATCAAGTTGTTACCTAGACGACGAGGCAAGCATTTGCTCTTCATGAAGCACTTCAATGATGACGACATTCCACTTGTATGGCACCGGTTGAACGAGGTACACAGAACAATGGCGTTACAAGATTTCTTGGAGACGCCCCAATGGCACAAGTTTGCCAAGACTCAGGCGTACAACGACTTCATGCACGCTCACCCAACGCGCATTCTTGAGTCCCAGTAAGTGCTTCAGTAAAGGAGCTTAGACCACGGAGGTCTGCCTCGCGGCGGCCTCATAGACTTGTCAAGAGGGGGAGGGTACGAGTGTGACGAGTATAGTCATGCAACAGTACATTGCAGGACATTGTACATGTACTCGTTACTAATTCCAATTCGTGCTTTTCCATCGGACGGACGTACAACGTGGTACGTCGCTAATGCAATATTCACAAGGGTTCTGATGCGTAATGTACGACCAGTACCTCCCGGTACGTACAAGTACGCACAGTTAATCTAACTAGCCAGATGACGCGCCTAAACGAGGTTTCCGATGCAGAATGAGCCGCGTCATGATTCTCCATGCTAGTCGAGCCGCGTTGCTAGACTGTTGACGACGGTTGGAAAGCCCTAACGCTTGACACGTAAGCGAGACAAGCATGGAGTGAGCTAATTGGGCAGAAAGCTATTTAAGCCCAGTGCAGTAGAGGGAGGTGACAGAACCATTTAACAATTCCTTTGTTCACTTACAACATATAATACTTAATTTCAAGTAGTGAGATACCTTCTCATCTTCTCCCATCTGCACTAGCACATTGACATCAAGCAGCGACAAAACAGAATCGAACAGATTTGTGCTAAGAGTTAGTTGTAGAAGGCTAACCGCCACAACTAGTTCGTACCACTTACTTCCACTTCACGCAAGAAACTCCTCGTTTTCTATGCCGTGCACCATGTAATCATGCAACACATGATAGAACGACTCACTTGTTGGGTAGGTTCATAGTGTATTGGCCGAGATTTAGCAAGATCGGCGGAGCCCGAGGTCGTGTGTATGCATTATTTACATATATTAAGCGGTTATTTACGATTCGTTATTATTCAAGCGGAACAAAGCGTCAAGTATGCCCTCCACTACACCGATGGTAGTGGTCTCAGGACCAACGTAATTTTGAACATAATTATTGGACGTGGTAATGGCGCCGTCTAATATAGGACTCGAGTTAGATATTCTTTCGTCCGGTAGAAAGCTCTCCGGGTCACGCATAATCTCTAAGGATACGGATAAAAGATTATTGGCCCTAGAAAGTTCGGTGTACTTAAGTTGGGAACTACGCGACACGGAACTCATATGGTGGCCCCACATTTCGTTGGGGACATTAGCATTTTGCGGCGGCGGAGGCGCCTCCACTGCGGAAAGAGTAGCCGTAGATCGGCAGGAATTGTTTTGCGGAAATCCCCATCATAGTACCTAACCACTGGCGGAGGAAACGTGTGTAATGTCCAAAAGAGATATTGTAAGCATTTGGTGATGTAAGAGCCGCTGTATTTTGCACGTAGTGGCCATTAAACCTTGAGAGACAAGAGTGATGTTGTGAGTTGTCTTCTCGCACGGGGCGCGGTCTAGCAGGCGGTCCGGCAACATGACCGGGCATGTTGTGCCATGCACGTTGTACGCGACAGCAACCGAGGTGACCGAAATACTGGTCGCTTTTACGTTTTCTTAAGGAAACTACGAGGGATCCATTCTGCATAAATTATATATATGATCGCACCATATCAACTGCGAGGTCAAATCGGCACATAGGTCCAAAAATAAAAACGAAAATGATTTACAACAATGACCGTCAATTTTAGATGATGTCTAAGGGCCTTCTTCTACATGCCATCTAGGTCTTAGGGTACAAAATTTAGGCTGGTAGGCGCCCGCCGGCGGCGCAGCGGCGGCGGCCCCGGAGGGGGGTGCGCTCGCAGGCCCGTCGGCATCCCCTCACCTCCCCGTGGTGGGCGCTGGAAACCCCGTAGCCGTGCCAGGCCTGGCACGGTAGGGGCCTAGAGGGCCGACAACTCGATCCGCGAGATCAGCAGCTGTCGGGAAAGCCCTATACAGAGGGCTTTTGAAAAATAAATTTCTGTGCAATACCGGCGCCAAGATCTCCCGATCGGCCCGTCCGATATGTTTTTTCGCGTACAGATACTCCTGAATACAGCCTTACTTTGAGGGGTGGGGCATGTACTACGGCAGCGTTTGATGGCGAGGAGGGTACGGCCGGATCAGCGGTGGGAGGCGGGTGTTGGAGCTGGTGGTGGCCAGCCGGGAAGCAGCGCCAGGAAAGGGCGCTCTCTAGCCGTCGACCAGCCATGTGCCAGTCGAACCTTGCCGAGGGGTGAGGCAAGACATGGCACATGCCGGTGGCTAGTCGCAGACGGAGGAGCGGCTATATGAGGCGGCGGCGATCCTCAGGATCAGCCGCCGCATGAAAGCCATGTACGGAGGGCTTTTTTCGGAAACTTAAACAATGTCCGTACCCGGCGTCGAGCTAGTTGGGGAGCAGCACCATGGTAGGGCGCTCACTAGCGAGCCGCTACGTCGTCCAGCGTCATCTCCCGGGGGGAGGAGTTAGCTGGGGCGGCAAGGAGGACGGTCGCGACGGGAGGAGCGGCGGGTTTTGTTTAATTCCGGGCGCCCGCGGCCCGCCGGATCCGGCTACGGTGACCTGCCCCCCCCCCCCTCTTCGACACCCACTACCCCGACAGACCTTCATAATCCTAGGATTCCTTTAGCGTGGGCCCGGGTGAGCGCGGAGGCCCCCGCTCAAGAACAGGTTGCTCGGTGGACGCGCGATCAGAGGGGGGAGGGTACGGCCACAGGCCGGAAAACCGACAGGTACCCGGGTACCAGACAGAGAAAAAACCGGGGAAATGAGCGGGGAAAATTCAAGCGCGGAGGCAGGAGCGCTAGTTTTTTCTATGTCTGTGTGTCTCGGTCCCCCCCACTTGTCCTCGAGGTGATGGGGGACCTCGACAAGGAGGACCGCCGCGTCGGTGGACGCGGCAAGACCTTGGGGCGGGGTTCACGGGATGGAGCGGCGGGATCGACGAGCGACCGCGCGAGGAGGGGTTTTTTGCCAGCCTTTCCCCTCCTACCTTCGGCATGACCGAAGTCACGCGGGAGCTAGATTAGGCTGGCCCGTCGTCCCTCCCGAACGCCGACCGGCCTAGGCCGGTCGACACCCCGGTTCGGTGGGAGCGGGCCGTGCATCGTGAAGGTCGAGCAGCAGTTTAGTTTTGCACTTCTCGACAAGTGGATTTATTTTTAGATATGTTTTTCTTGATTACAAAATTATTACGCTGCTACTGCTTAGGCGGGGGGACTGTGGCAATTACTGCGGTTGCTTACAGTTTTTTAACTCCCGAGGAACGTCGACACACATTGCAGATAGGTTTGTCGATAAGAAATGTACCTGGTCGGAGAGACCCGGGCCCAACTTGCTAATAAGTCATGTATGGCGAAGTAGAGTGGCCCGAGAGACAACTATCGGTCCAGTTTGCCGGCACATGTTGTAAACAATTTCCAATTTCCAAGTTTAGGCCGGTGGGGTTAACTTTATCCTCCCTCTTCGTGTGGGGTTTGGAGTTTTACTCCGCCCCATGGATGATCTTGGTAGGGTGTAGGGATGTCGTGGAGAGGGTCTGGTAGAGTGGGTTAGGAGAGGTGTTGTTGGAGGTGGCGGAGGGTAATAAAAAAAATTAATTTTGTAGATGCGTATGAGGCGGTGTGTATTGGAAGTTGTGAGAGAATGCGGGTAGTGTCTCGTGAGGGGTTGTCGGAGAGTTTGTCCGGAGGGTCATTTCTGGGATTTATCAAGGTATTGATACTGGTATGGGTCAGGGTGTGGAGGGTACCTCTGCGGCTCATAGGCATGGGGATGATTTCAGCAATGGTTCCGGGCCAGTGTGATCAGAGGGCGTTTGCGAGCGGGGTGTATTTTTGCATGATGAGATGGTAAGTGTCTGTGAGGTTGTGGTCTGTGCAATATTTCCATTCACCAATTTGGATTTTGAGGACGGAGGAGTATCTGCGTCTGGAGTTAGGATGACCTATCAGGCGAGGTTCCAATAGTTTAATGAAGTATGGTTTGTGTGCATGGGTTGGAGTTGGGCGGGGAGGATGTCAACATGCAGGATGGCAGGGCAGCGGGTGAGGGAGGTAGGGTCGAGACCTTCATGTGCGTTAACTTTGCGGGTAGGCATGTGGCTATGGTGGGTAATATTCTCGTCATGGGAAGGGAGGGGTTCTTGGGATGTGTGGGAAGTGAATGATTTGACATGCTTATTGCCAAAATCCGCGGATATAGTCTTCCATATTCCCCCGTTTGATTGATCGAGTAGTGCAAGTAAGAGTTGGAGGGCACTATTGTGACGATCTTGTCGGAGCTCAAACATGGAGGGACAGTTACCGGCCATGTGGCCGTTACTGACAAATTGTCCACATATTGGGAATTTGAGGGTTATATTCCACGCGAGTAGGCGAGTATTATGTAATCTCCACAGGAATTCCATTTTATGAGTGAATTGGGTGGATGTGAGGGAGAGGTGTCGGCGGTAGAGTGTGAAGTCCGCGCCGCGGGATTGCGCTCTAGCCAAGAGGAGACCGTGTCTGGTGGTATGTTGGAGCACATAACCCCAAACGTGAGGATACACATGACGGCGACCACCATGTGACAGCACGGACGGTTGTTATCATGAGGAGCATAAACGGACGCGAAAGTTGAGAGGCCCTTCCATTGGTAGGGACGTTTCCGTCTGGAAGGAGCCGTTCCAATTCTGCGCTTAGCGGCTTCTCTAACGAAACTAGCTAGTGGCGATAAGGTCGGAAGGTGGTTGAACAGATTTATTTCTTGAAATAATGTCTATTTGCGCGTGGGAGGGGTCACATGTGACCCCTCCCATTCGGTTTCCCCCATCCGGTGCGAGCACATGTAGATAATCTCAGAATTCACCCATTCTATAGTATGTTGCTCCTCTAGGCATGTTTGATCTGTGGTAGAAGACGGAGGTCGGTTGTGAGCATTACAGAGGCCATGATAATGACATGTTATCATGGGTCTTAGCCACTTCCGACGGTAAAAAATAGCGCTAGGCAGAGTCTTTCACGGAATTGATTGTAACTACATCCATCGGCCTCAGAATCGGCTTAAACTGGTACACACACATTTAAACTTTTCAATAAACATCATACTGAGAAATGGTGGCAAATTTCAGTGATTTCATATGGTTAGTGGCGGATTTCGTAGTGGGTCACATGTGACCCCTCCCATTTTTTAACATTAGGGGGTCGTCTCATGCATAAGTGTGCCCCATGACTGGTTCAAAATGACTCCAAAATGCGCGTAAAGGGAGACCATAATGCAAGATACACGATAATACGACAAGGTGCAAAACAGAGAGAAGATTTGCCATCATTTCGCTAGTTACAATTTTTTCCTGTTGCTGTCCGTGCTTGATTTTACTACCTGAGCTGAGCTCTTGCCACCTAAAGCTGAGCTAGATCCAAAAACTACCTTTAAAGTCTCCTTTGCAGTCTTCCTTGCCACCCACTGCTGTGCCACGGCAAGATACCGGTTGTTGGGGGGCAGGATGCCAGCATTGTGCTTGGCAAAGCACTCAGGATTCTGCGCATGGCTACATATGAACATGCACAACTGTCCCTCCACCCAAGGGCCACATGCGCAATGGTGATGAATCTTTTTGGAGCAATACCTGCACCTGCGACGCTTGCAGGGGCCCCGCAAAGTCTGTCCAACCGGGTTTAACAGCAAGTGGTGGGAGTCAACGAGGCGGTGGGACCGAAGGGCATGGCGCTCACCAATCTCGCGCATGCGAATCGGGTAATACATCATTTCATGTACCAATATTCTCCGGAAGAAGTCGGGGCTGCATTGATGTTGGCCAGGCTTGAAGCGCTTCCACAGCAAGAAGGCGTTGATCTCGCTCATACCGATGAGCATCTGGAATTCCCTAATCCACCAGCGGTGGATCTTCCATGTGTCCTCAAAGCATGTTGGCCCTTGGCGCTTGGAGTTGTGTATATCGATGGCGTTGAAGTTCCGCCGGTAGATGAAGTGGATTGCCCACTGCTCTAGGACAAACTTCATCACCTCGAAAGTCCCATCCGCCTTCAAAACACTGTAGGCGCGCTGCATAGCCTCCCCCATGCTGCTCGTGCCAGCAGCTCCTAGCAACATCATGGGCTGCTTGTCCTTATCGCAAGCTGCCAGTAGAGTCCACTCTTGACCGCTGCTGGTCTTAAAGGACGACGATGCACACACCCTGCCCCCCCTCACATGCAGTTGGTCAAGCATCCACTTCTTGGGGAACCCTGTGCTGGCGCCCTTCACATCCCCTATCATGTAGAGACCGTGCTCAACCAAGCCCTCAGCACACTTGATAGACGCAAAGCCGGCGTCGGCAATTACACACCGCCCAGATCCAAACCACGGCTTTACACAACGAATACACTTTGATGGGTTCTTCCACCATTCATCCACAAACTCTTTATTCGCCATGCGGTGCTTTCCCTCATACGGCTCTACAAATATAATACACCATGTGTCACAATCTGCCGTGGTGTGGGACTCGCGCCCCCGGTTTGTTGGCTTGCGCCCCACAAACATCCATCCCGGCATACCCTCACCTTGGGTAGCAACGTCCTTGTCTCGCTTGCTAGTCCACAAAGCCATGGATTCGTCCACCGTCAAAAGCGGACCGGGAGAAAGCTGGCTGGCAATCCGTCGATTCCACGACTCGGTAAACCTGCGCACATGGTCGAATGGGTCCGTGCTATCCCCATAGGTGGGGAGCGCAAACGCCGGCATCATGCGGCAGAACCTTGCGTACGTGACGCCGTATTGCCCCAAGTCGGGCGCAGTGTGGTATGCACCCTTATACTTTTCATTGCCATGAGGGAGCCACATGTCCTCCTTTGACCCTCCGGTGTGGCATATTAGTATCGCCATTTGTTGTAAGCGAAAAACTGCCACACCTCCCCATGGGTGACCTCCCATCCTGCGCCGAACCCGAGCTCCAGCCCACGCCGAGTCATTTCCGTGGCGGTTGTCTCCAATAGATATGTAGGAAAAGTGCTCAAAAAGGGGGTTTAGGGTTTAAGGGGGGACTTCTCTGTGCAGTTGTGGAGCTAGAAAGTAGCCGGGCGTTGGTGACCGTTGCAAAGAAATGGGTCGATGTTGCGGCCCTGCCGCTTTTTCCATATTTGGCTCCCTGAGATAAGGCTCTCCGGGTTGGGCTCTCCCTCTGGCTCGGATTCGGCCTCCGGCTCCGAGACGTCCTCACTCGTGTCACTGTCACCGAGAATAATCTCACCTTGGACGGGCAGCGAGTCGGTTGCACGTCCACGACCACGGCCACGCCCTCGGCCTCTCCCACGAGCGGAAGCGCGGCCGCGCAATGACACGCCGCTACCACGACGGCGGCTTCGGCCACCGCAGCTCACACGACCCCGACCTCGCTCCTTTGACTCGGATTGATGGTTGCTGCCGATGTCAAGGGAAGCATTGTTGTCCTGTGAGTCGTCGTTGGGGACCTGTGGCGACGCGACGCCGGAATACTGACCGACTGGTGAGCCGGTGCTAATTGCCCCGGTTTTTCTCCTCGCGTACTTAAAAAGCGGCTCCTCCTCCAACTCCGGTTCTACCTCAACAGGGCCTCTTGTGGCACCGTCCACCAAACTTTTTTCGGTCCGGCTTCTTGTTTGGGCCTTAGACTGCTCAACCAAGGCGGTTTGGGCTCTTCGGAGGGTCTCGCCGTTAAGTTCTATGTCCTCGAGTTGAACCTCCACCTCATCACCATCCTCCCATCGCACTAGTGCGGAAGCGTCCGTTACAGTGCTAACGACTCCCGTGAGTGTAGCAGTGGCCCAATGCTCACCGTAAGTGGCCCTAGACCATCCATGGGCATCACCATCGTCGAAAAGGGTGGCCAAGGCCACCACTTCCACGCCCGGAACGCAGAACGGGTAAAGTTCGGCCCGCATGGTGAGTAGCTGAAAAGTGACTGTGCGCCGCGATCGGAGTAACTGAAAGCCCCCGACTAGCGCATGTTCCGATGCGCACTACTTCACTAAACTACCACCGATTTCAATATAATTTTTTGCACTGAATCGAGATGGCCTTGTAGATTAACTATTCGAGGGGGGGCACATCATCGTGCCAAAAGATACTTATAAAAAAGCGTTTTCTGTAATGGGTCACATGTGACCCCATACATATGTACGGGGTCACATGTGACCCCTTGCACAAATAGACAATAATGCAATAGCCGCGGAGGCTGTTTTAGTCCATGAAAACGATGTAGTTGTGAAAGCGACTGCTTGTAACTATAAAGCCAACGTTAAACCATATACATGGATGGGGCATCGAGGATGTTGTAGAGAGTTGCACCAGAATATTTTTTTCCCACACATATGAGTACTGCGTGGCCGAGCTAGAGGCGACACTTTCTTGTGCGGACCTACGCATGGCACTGGCTAAAGTCGCTTCTACTAGATCCGCGTAACGAACTCCAAGATGAGTGGCCCAAGGTGAAAGATTCGGCGGGGCATTAGGGGGATGCTTTGCCATGCGTAGCGCACGCTAAGCAGCCCGAGGCCGGGCACCTTTTTGAGGGTGACAAGCGCCGGCAATTCGGCGCGAAACGGAGGTGAATCGCCAAGACATGCCACGACGGCGGTGGCTTATGGTGTTTTTGAGTACCATCGTGTTGGCAAGGAAGGAAGAGGGCAGGGTTCTCTCCGGGTAACCAAGTTTAATCAGTAATAAATTTATCGGAGTGTGCCCCATCACGTGCTAGAAGATTTCACCAAGAGGAAGAGGTCCAAAACGGGGCAATAAGGGTAGCGGTGGCTAAACAGGTGGCTAAGTGGCGGACAACGTCGCCAATAAGCCGAAATGGCGGGTTAATCCAGCCATTAGATTTCTGACATGAGAAGCCAAAAACGTTAACGCCCGACGGGCGGCCGCCGGCGGCGCAGCGGCGGTGGCCCCGGAGGGGGGTGCGTTCGCATGCCCGTCGGCACCTACCTCTACCTCCACGCGGTGGGCGCTAGTAACCCCGTAGCCGTCCCGGGCATGGCACGGTAGGGGGCTGAACGAGGTACCGGCAGCTGCGATCGCGGGATCAGCAGCTGTCGGGAAGCCATGTACGGAGGGTTTAGGAAAAGCATAATATCCGTACACCGGCACATGGATCTCCCGCTCGGCTTGTCCGATATGTTTTTTCAGCGACTAAATACTCACATACACTTTCCCGTCCTGACGGGAACGGTGTCTGAGGAATGGTTTTTGGCGAAGAAGGGTACGGACGGATCAGCGATGGGACGAGGGTGTTGGAGCTGGCGGCGGACAGCTGGGAAGCAGCGCTAGGGCACGGCGCTCGCTAGCAATCGACAGCCCTGTGAGTTTTCTATCTCCCTTGGGGGCGAGACTTGAAGCTACGCAGGACGGAGGAGGGTCGCAGCCGGAGTAGCGACACGGTCTAGAGGCGGAGGTCTTGAGGATCATCCACCGCCGCAAAAACCCGGTACATGTAGTTTTTGGAAAAATATTTCCGTACCCAACATCTTTTGTGGTTCGGCGACTCGATCCAAGTGTCCGACCTACCCTTTCCCTAGTCGGTACCCGGTTATCGACAAGTTGCCTCAGGCAGTGTGCCTAGGGTTATCGTAACCGCACACTGCTCGTATAGGCGGCCCCCTAACAACCTAAACCACCGGGGGAGGGTCCGGCCGGCCACAACGCGATCACATAGGTGTTGGAAACAGACGGATCAAGGACATGGGACATGAGAACATATGGCACGGGGGCAAGAGAGCCAGCCGGACACCATATGCAACTTACTTATTTTCTCTTCCCATCTCCTGAAGGAGGAGGGAAGACTCGGCTAGTTGGCGAGGTGCGTCGGGAGGAGCAACTACTATCCGGGGCGGGGATGAGCACGGATCGAGACGGGACCGACGAAGATCTGAGCGAGGGTTTTTTTCACATGCCTTTCCCCCCTAGCTCCGGCACGACCGGAGTCGCACGGCACCCGAGGTGAGGCAAGTTCGCCTCGACGAGCTCAAGCTGACTAGCCTCGCTGATCATCATCCCCGCAGCGGTTGGAGCAAGCCGCGTATCGTGGAGACTAGCGACATTGTATATTTCATATTGTATCCAAAAACATTACGTATAGATCAAAAAATGATAAATACATGGTTACGTGTATGATTTAGACGGTATCGTCACTGCCAATGGAGAGGTTGCGATTAGTGGTTCACGGTCTAGCCCCTAGCTAAATAAGTCCAATAGGCACAAGCAAGGGGAGGCCAGAAACATAAGCCGGTTAATTTTGGTATTGTTGTAAACAATTTCAAATTTATATTTCAAATTTCATTGTCGTCCATGTAACGACTTGATGCACACAAAAGATCGAGATGTGAGAGACGTCGAAATCCTCATCGTATCCTTGAGGAACAGTCACTGGGGCAGCTGGTCGTAGCGAAGCGGTAGAGCAAGGTCGTAGGTTATTCACATAAAACAAAAGGTGTAAGCGTACCGTCGCTCGAAGTCTCAATCTGTAATTGTGTTTATCCCAATCTGCTCCTGTATTGTCAAGGGTCCAAGTTGTCGATCCCTTATAGCTTCTTGTCTGGCTGCCCACGTAAGAAGAGGTTTGTTGTAATAATTGACACCGCCTTTTCTCTCCCATGACGAAGTGCGGGGCTGTCGACGGTTTTGAACGAGCTTGCATGTCATCTTTGTGCAGCTGTGATATCGAATGTACCAGAGCATGTACTTCTTGTCACAGTCCTAATCGCTATGACGCGTCTTGCGAAACCGGACTTGAAGGTCACATGCTAAACAATATATCAAGGGGCTCCTCAAGAGAGAACCCAAAACTAGCCTCGAAGGGGTTGTGTTCAATTCCGAGCGCACGAGAAGCGTTGTACGCAAATTCCACTTGAGGCAACATGTATGTCCAGTTAGATCCGTCGTAGCAACAGAAGCAACGAAGAAGATGGTGAAACGTGTTGTCGACGCGCTCCATTAGTCCATCCGTCTCCGGGTGTCGAATGGAAGACATGTTCTGACGCGAACCGAGGCATCGCCAAAGTGTCTGTTAGAGGCCACTAACGAATTTCGGGTCGCGGTCACTGACCAACACTCGAGATAGTCCGTGAAATTTCTAGGCTCCTTGTAAAAGCAAATTAGCAGTTTCTTCTGATGTTACGCTCGTTGTGCATGGCCGAAAATGGGCCATTCGAGTCAAATGGTCGACCACAATTAGCACACTGTCAAAGCCATTGCTCACAAGTAAGTGTGTCAAGTAGTCAAGACCAACTATGTGCCACGGTGTGGGTGGATCGGGCAATGGGTAAAGAGTCGTAGCCATCTATGGCTGAATCATTGCTCGTCGACATACGACGCAGCGCTCACAAAAATCGTTTGCATCTTGGCGAAGTCGTTTCTACCAGAATCTGTCGAGCGCTTTAGCAAGAGTGCTAGCAACTCCTTTGTGACAAGCTATCGTGCAGCTCTATGATCAATCTCACTCGGAGCTCAGAGTTCCGCGGGACACAAAGGCGATTGAGACGCGAAAAGTACCCAACTCTAGCTACTATCCGGCTGTCTTTTGTCCACTCACCCTCGTCCCCATAAAGCGAGTATTCGGAGTACTCCTCGCGAATGAGATCAGCAACCTCAAGGCTTAGTTGCAACGCGTTAACTGTCAGCAAGTTTAACTATGCATCTACTAATAGAAGATGTGACTTCCGTCGTAATTCTCGATCTGACGGAACCTCGCCATCCCAAAAGAATGGAAGTGCAGCCTCAAGTACGAAGTCTAGGCGCCGACTTAACGGATTAGCTTCGTTCAGAGCCGCCTTGCGGTACGCAAGTGTCATCGAGCCCACAAACGGTTGCAAGTCCCGCAATCAACGTGCTTGCCGCTTGTTCAACATGATGTTCGGTTGCTTGAGCAGATGTCGCAGTGTGTCGTGGTTTGTTACTACAAGGAACTCAGAGCACCCTTCAAAGTAACACCTCAAGTGCTTGACGGCTTCGCATACGGCCAAAGCTTTTAAGTCGTACGCATAGGAAGTGTTGCCGCGCTCAGTTGGATTCAGCTTACGCGCCAGTAGGAGACCGGTCAAGAGTCCTCCTCCTTGACTCGTGCAATTCCCATTGTCGAAGCATTTGTAGCCACGGTGAACGTCGCATCCGAGCTCACATCCGGAAGGATCAAGCATGCCGTAAAAATGAGCCGTAAGTTGAGAGTCTCAAAGGCTTCCAAACAGGCGGGCGTTAGCGTAACCTTCTGTGGCTAGGACTTCCGCAGTAAATCCGTCAATGGAGCCGTAAGGTCACTAAAATGATGAATAAGTCAACCTCTGAAGTTGCATAATTGCACGAAACTGCGAACCTCCTTCTGCGTCGTAGGCATTGGCCATTCAGTAACGACGTCGACTTTCTTTGTCGAAACGGAAGTTTTACGAGCTACTAACACAATATAGCCAAGATGCTCTATATCTTGTAGGCCGAAGAAGCATTTCTTAAGGCGTAACTTCAAGCCTTCCTCCTTATTTCACTGACAGAAGAACTAGACGCAGTCGCTCCAAGTGTTCGTCCAACGTGCGACTGTAAATACATACGTTATCGACGTAAGCAATGACGAACTTGAGTAAAAAGTCGCGGAGAGTGTCATTCATTATCCGCTAGAATATAGTTGGCGCATTGCACAGGCCGAAAGGCATGGCGACCCATTCCATCAAGGCATCAATAAGGGTCTGAAACGCAGCCTTATGGACGTCATGATCACGCACTCGAACTTGCCAAAAGCCGGACGCGAGGTCAAGGTGCGTAAAAATTCGTCATATTGTACATATTAGATATAGTACCAGTACCGGAAGCGTGGGATGATGAGTAGTTATACCCGCACCGGTTCTAGAATTAGTTAGGGGTGAAGTCTCTAGGGACTTCTATAGTGTCGCTGTGTTGCGGTAGATAATACTTGTCAATAGTATTTAGTAGTTTAGTTAATAAGCAGCACAACACACCATATTGGAATTGGTGGCTTTCTCGTACTTTCGACCGGACGCCAATAAATTTAGCGACCGGCACATTTGCAAGGGAGTCACTCGGATTACCGTTCATCGGTAGATTGTAAGAAGAACCCCTCTTCCATCCATCCACTCTATTATTCCTCCCACTAGGAAGCGATTCAAGAGAATGGGCCCCCGATGCCGCTCGTCCTGCTAGAGGGCGAGTGGTCCCACAACACGGCGCGTGTTGCGCATGAGGTTCAGAATCTTAACATACGACATCCGTAGACACTCATAACGTCGCTCCTCAATATGAGTTGCTACCGTTGTGCCGTCCATTAGTGTAAAAACACGCGTAGTGCCAAATTGCAAAGAGGCATGCTCATCGTCAAGCCATGGTAAGCCCAACACTAGATTAGCAGCGCGTAAATCACGTAAGACGTAAAAAGTCCGTTGAAACTCGTGACAAGCCAACTCGAAGGAAATGTCGCAGACAATCGAGGATGTCACACGTTGACCATTAGCAAGTCGAACGGGAGTCTTGGTCGGAGACTTGCGAGTATATAAAGCAAAGCGTCTTACGATGTCTTCGGACAGGAAGTCAAGAGTCGCAGCACAGTCGACTAATCCAGAAATGAGCTGTCCACCATCAAGAATTATCACAGTCATCTCATTTCGAAATAAGCGCCGAGCTTCTGTGAGGTCTGTCAAGTGTCAACATGGCGGCAACTCTCGAAGAAAATTGTTGTAGCGTAGAGATGAAACTTCGCTGAGATTTTAAGAAAGACTTTGGTCTACAACGGGCTACAAGATCACGATGTGCCGGCCCAACGTCGGGGAAGGACATTATCCGTACCTTTGGCCGAGCCGAAACGGATCCTACAAGACGAACGCGTCCACGTCCCGGGTAACTTTGGCCGCTCCAAAAAGGGCCGAAGCAAGCAAGATTCCTCCCTCCGGTGCTAACGCGACGAGGATGTCCTTCACTGGACGTCCTCCTACTGCATGCAGTGTGAGATTCCCTTGTGTATGCCCGGCTCCCGCCACAGCCGCGACTGCTTCGAGCACCACATGCGACTAGACCCGGTCGCCATTGGCAACATGAAGCGGGTCCGCACGGAATAAACACGCCCCACTGCTCCGCCCCCGCTATCCAATATCCTTCTCGCCTCCACTGTTAGGCGGGCGTGGTGATATCACACCGTAGGATAGGGATGGTCGCTCGCTCATGAGCGCGAAGTCGGTTGTGCAGACGAGATTGAGCTTAGGCGTGTCTGCCGCTACTTAAGATATTCAATGACTGTACATAGCGGTATTAACAGAAAAAGTGCTGATTATGAAATCGCGTAATCATACAGGACGGTGAATGATATATCATATCATACACATATCCCCGAGGCACTAGCCCCTAGCTAAATAAGTCCACTAGGCACAAGCAAGGGGGGCCCAAAGACAGCAACCGATTAATTTTGGTATTGTTGTAAACAATTTCAATTTCAATTTCAATAACGCCCAACGTGCCATCGCACTTGTGCTTTGAGAAAAAGATACCGCAGTGAGCAATAAAGTTGCTAGCGAATAGATCAGCGGTGTGTGGGCCCGAGCGCGGGTCTAGCACCGCAAAGTATCTAGGGTTAAGCATGTAGTCGTCAACGTCCTGAGCTTTACTAATATCGTCGGCAGCTTGGTTAAGGTCCATAGGCACCCACTTAACCTCCAAAACGATGATATTTTGCTTTGCGCAAAACTCGTGGAGTTATTTAATCGCAAGATAATTAATGTGTGTGGACCGCGAACCACGGCCCACTATGATTGTAAGGCTACGACTACATGTCTTAATGATAACAAGAGCGTTCACGCAAAGGGCGACGAAGGATATATAACGCAGCGTAACATAACTTCATGTTCTCTGTAAGTTGATGATTGTTGCCGTTCCCATATGGTAAAAACTCGTGTGCAATTAGCACAGAGGAGTCGCTAGTGCCGCGGACTATGAGGCCGCCCCAGCCAATGTCGCTAGCGTCTGTTTTTGAATTTGTAGATAACCTTCGAATTGTCGGCCATATAACTTCAGTAGAGGAGAGGTGACGTAATGTCTACCAATGGCACAGTTATGAAAGCGGATCAACGTTGAGGGTCACCCACGACGACCATCCGAATTTCCGCGAGTTAAGGACTCAAATGTCTTGTAAAAAGCTGGGCAGTAAGCCCAATTGCCAATCGCATAGAGATAATCTTGCCAAAGCAGTTGGCCATTGAGAGAATGCTAACGCGACTTTGCGTGCGTTTAATCTGTTCCAACGGTCACATGGTACCGTGAACGTGCCGTAGACGGAGATAACCATACATCCCAAGTGGCGAATGTTGCGAGTTTGGTTATTTATGTTTAAATCTAGGTTGACACAGAAACTCACTCTGCATAAGCTAGCCTCTACTTAAGGGGGCAAGTGGTTAGCGTTTGCTTCTAGGTGGCACGTATGTAGTAAACCCACGTATGGTAAGACCTTGACACCGGACTGACGCCGGCGGGTGACTAGCACATTGACCGCTTTAGTGAAGGCGCATCGAGCGCTGCAGAGTCCGAAGGGGAGGATATTATTTATAGACGTAGAAATCATTACGCTTGCGAAAACCTGTGAACTTCTAGCTGATGGCTAAAGTTCTATGTGACAGAAACCAAAGGTACAGCCCAGCGTTTGTACCCCCCTTCCGATCGCGCGTCCATCGAACACCCTTGGTTCGAGTGTGGGCCTCCGCGCTAAGTAACCGGGCCCACACTCTCGAATATTAGGTATGCCGAGCAATATTGGGTGTTGAAAAGGTAGGGCAGATTACGATAGCCGGAGCCGACGGGCCGCGGGGGGCGGAAAAATTTATTCAAAACCCTTTGTGCCGGGCTTTCCGGCGGAGGGCGGCCTCGAGGGTCGTCGGCGTCGGATCGTGTCCCCCCCCCCCCCCCCCCCCCCTTGTCGCAACAATCCTCCTTGCCGCTTAGGCGAAATAGGTCGGCAGCCAATGCGTGCCTTCTCATGGTTTTACTTTCCGATTGTCTGTCTAAAATTCTGCGCGATAGACACGCCCGTACCCTCCTCGCCTCCACAAAAGAACATTGGGCCCACCATTATTATCCGCTTGCAACCGCTTGCGTTAGGCATCCGCTTGCAGTATCATCCCAAACGGCAACCACTCCCGCATCCATGCATACGTTTCCGATTTATGTTAGGGGGAACTAATGGAGATCCGTTGGGTACGGCGGGGCAAAATTCTATACGCCGAGCACGGGAATAACTGTTTAAAAAAAAGCTCATATCTCCGAACATTGCTTTCCCGAGACAACTTATTCCGAGGATCGCCGCCGCCAAAGCAAGGCGCTTCTCCGGCTGCGACTGTCCTCATGCTCTCTACACGTCGTGCCTTATCCCCATAGAGGCTCGACATTCATATGGCTGGTTTACCGCTAGCGAGCGCCCTACCCTAGCACTGCTTCCTAGCTTTCCGTTGGAAATTCCAACGCCCGCAATCTACCGCCGCGCCGGCGTCCGCCGGCGGCGCAGCGGTGGCGGCCCCGGAGGGGGGTGCGCTCGCAGGCCCGTCGGCATCCCCTCACCTCCTCGTGGTGGGCGTTGGAAACCCCGTAGCCGTGCCATGCTTGGCATGGTAGGGGGCTAAGAGGGCCGACATTGTGATCCGCGCGATCCGCAGCGGTTGGGAAAGGCCATGTAAAGAGGGCTTTTGAAAAAAGAATTACATACCCTATCGGCGCCAAAATCTCCCGCTCGGCCCGTCCGACATGTTTTTCCAAGACTACATACTACTTAGATACCGTCCCACTTTGGGGGTGGGGCTTATAGTTTCAGGAGTGTGTGGTGGAGAGTGGGGTACGGACGGATCAGCGGTGGGATGAGGGTGTTGGAACTTGCGGCGGAAATTAGGGAAGCAACGCTAGGGTACGGCGTTCGCTCGACGTCGACCCGCATGTGAGCATGTTGACGTCGAGCGGGCCGAAAGGGGGCATCACGACAACAACAACGAGGAGGACTTTCGCGTCGGGAGGAGCGGCGAGGTGTGGCGGCGGGTGATCCGCAGGATCAGCCGCCGCCGGAAAACCCCGTGTGAGGGTTCAAATAATTTCCGCACACTTGCGTCCTTTTTGGATCCGGCCATTGCGACCGTGCACTACCCCCAGGGACTGGATCCGCCATTTTTTTGTTGGGTTCGGATCCATGAGTACTTGAATTTTTAGGATCCGGAACTAGTGAGTACCTCAAAAAAATGGATCAAGATCCCGCGATTACCTGTGATTCTAGGGTTCGGATCCCGCGATTACCTGTGATTCTAGGGTTCGGACCCCGCGATTACCTGTGATTCTAGGGTCCGGATCCCGCGATTACCTGTGATTCTAGGGTTCGGACCCTGCGATTACCTGTGATTCTAGGGTTCGGATCCAGCGAGTACCTGTGTTTTCGGTTCCGGAACCGAGTACATGAGTACTTCTAAATCTTTGGTTCCGTTGGATTCGTTGGGTTCGCGATTCCAACAAGTACTCGAAGTACTCATGCAAATTGATACAAATTGCGCATTTTGGGGGAAATTTGTACTACAAATTCAATTCATACATCTCTACTAGTTCTATGCGCCTGCTCATGCTTGGATCCCATACAGTAGATTTTGACTGAGGTATCCTGAACACCCTATCTGAATTCCCAACAAGCTCCTCTTTTGTACGTTGGATAGCCGTCGATGACAAGCTCTTCCCTGATCTAGACGGTCTACTACTTCCCGCTTGCCCCGCCATTGTTGCTAACTATAATAGGAGTTGGATGTGGACGGGCAGATTATGGTGGATTTCAAGCGCGTACGCACCGTTTAACTGGCCCTTGGGTGGGCTACAATCGATTCAAGGCTGCGGAATGACAACAATCGGGGCTATTGAACCAATCCTAGACATATACCTCAGCAGATTTGCATTGCCAAATACCTCCCAAAAAAACAGCCTGTCACTTCGGGCCACCACATAATCGTGAGATACTCGGAATCGTAAGTACTGATTGGGTATCGCGATTCCACATCGTTTTGCGAGGATGAGGTACTCGCGATTACCGCGGATCCATTAAAGTACGATGAATACCGGATCCAACGATTACTTACAATAACTGGTACCGGATCCTACGATTACTTACAATAACTGGTACCGGATCCAACGATTACTTACAATAACCGGTACCGGATCCAACGATTACCTGTGATTATGGGGTTCGGATCCCGCGATTACCTACCGACCCTAGGGTTCGGATCGAGCAATTACCTGTGATTCTAGGGTCCGGATCCCGCGATTACCTGTGATTCTAGGGTCCGGACCCACGAGACCGAGTCCGAACCCGAGTAGTCTCGGGGATTCGCGGAGCCGTAGGATCCGGATCCAGTCCCTGACTACCCCACCGCTACCCACTGTCGCTACGCACACCTAACATTAGAGAGTGCGAGCCCGGATAAGCGCGGAGGCTGGCACTCGAAGCAAGGGTACTCGATAGACGCGAAAACATTGGGTGGAGGGTACGTTTGCTTGCGAATTTTCCAGCATGGTACCCGGGTACCAATACAAAAAAACCGGGGAAATGGCCAGGAAAACTTTTTAGCGCGGCCGCCGCGGCGGCAAGAGAGCTAGCTTTTTTTGTCGGGCTTTCTTGGTCCCCCCACATGCCCTCGAGGTGACGGAGGACCTCGACTAAGAGGAAAGTCGCGGTGGGAGGAGCGGCTACGACCTTGGGGCGGGGTTGCGGAATGCGACGGCGGGATCGACGATCAAGCGCGTGAGGAGGTTTTTTCGCTATCACGGCACACCCACACTGTACGTTTTCGGACAATAGCGCAATTTCCGCAATATCATTTAATCTGAGTAGTACTTACTGACATATCTCGCCATTTATACACGTAATTTCTCCGTAGTACATTGTAAAGGGTCGCGCGTTGTCTCGCTTAGCTACTCCATTGACCCGAAAAATCAATATGACGAAGAGCATACAACCGCCGACGGGCAAGAGCAACAAATTCCCGAGGACCACGAGGAGGCGGAAACTAGTAGGGAGATAAAGAAGTTGAGGGCGACAGTGGCGTCTCTAAAATCCGCGCTAGCGAGGTCACGCGACCAGTGTGCACGCCAACGCGCGAAGTTGCGTGACCTCGAAGTACATAGTGGAAACCTTGTAATGCAACTCCAAGCCGAAGATTCCCGTTGGCGGAAACTATGCCGAACCCAAAAAAGAAAGTGCCAGCGAATGGCTACAAAGCTACGTGAGTTGGGGTCGGGGTCGGGGTCGGAAGCGGACGGCGATGACGACGGTGACGAGCAGGTTCTAGCTGATGCGGCAAAAGCTAGCGATGCCGCATTCAACACTTTGCGCGATTTTGCGGACGTTGTTGCGAACGTTATCGCGACGGACGCGGAGGCAGCAGCTGGGCTAACGGGAGATATTGATGTGTCGGGGGACGAAGAAAAAGAATCCCTCCCTAGACAGCCCCGCCGACGTTCCAAAGCCCCTCAACTCCCTATCGTCGACGACGGAGCAATGGATTGGGAGCTAGATGAGTGCAACGACGACATCGGCGAAATATATGAGCAGCCCGCCCACCGACCGCCCGCCCTGTCCCACTACCAGCCCGTCCAGTCCGAGCCGCAGCCGCCCGCGCACACGCAAACCGCCCAACCTCAGCTTATACGCCCCCAGCCGCAGCACGCCGCCCAGCCCGCCGCCCAGCCCGAGATGCAGCATCAAAACAACAAGGTAGAAGAGCTACAGCCTCAAGCATCGAAAAAGGTGAATACTAAAGACATCAAGTACATTCCTCGCTCTGCTAGGATAAGAAGGACAAATAGCCAACCCGGCAGCACCTCACATGCAAGGTGGATGACAAGACAACGTATGGATTTAAGGGAGCATTTTACAAAACTATACGGGCACACGTGGGCTATGAAATACAAGAGTTCAGACATTACAAAGGCAAGCAACTTGGTAGAGGTAGAGGAGCCACAAGAAGGATGCCCTACGTCGGTCTTCGTTGGCATCCTAGTCTCGTTCTTCAAGAGTCACGCCGACCTATTCAAGGACATCAGCATGCAACTTAAAATTGATGTCGCAAAGGAAGCAGAGCAGCGAGCAGCGTGGGCTATGGAGGCCCATTATCGCTCTATGGGGTTGGCTATATTTTGTGCACTAGATATGACAGAGAGGCGCTACCAAGCACTAGTGAACTATCTTGGTAACAAGAAGGCGACAAAAGATGGGGAGTGGGCGAGGGTGCTCTTACCGGAAGGGACACCCATCCCCCTGCTGCCCTCTAAACGCCACGTGCTATCCCAACGCAGCCGGTTCCTGCACTCCCTAGGCTTCGCCATTGAAGATGAGAGCAAGGCCGCCTACTTTGATCCTTCCAAAGTGGTTGAGGCTAGGCTTAAGTACCTGTGGGAGTCGGGCAAGATGAGCTTGTCAGAGGGGCAGATAGTGCCAATGCAGTTTCTGGGAGATGCTACCACTATATGGAAAGCTCTACATGTCAACGGCACGTTACTATGCATCAAAGTGCTCTATGATGTGGTGGACGCCTTCAAAGGCAAAGAGAATGAGAGCGCGCAAGCATTGGAAAACCTAAGGGTGCTGGGATTTTACCTTGGCGATGACGGCAAGAGAGAGGATCTCCACTCCGCCCTCCCTAGCCTTTCAAAAGACATGGAGCGCCTGGTGACAAGCGGTGTCACAATTAGCAAGACAGACAGCCAAGGCAAGCAACAAACAGTGCACGTCAATGTGCGGTTGTTTCTTGGGGGGGACCTGAAGTTTATAGCGATGCTCCTCGGTCTCGCTAGTTGCTCCGCCCACTGCTGCTGCCCCTGGTGCCTAGTAACACAAACACAGTTGCACCTTAGCACCGCCGAGCTTCAGGCATTGGGGTGCAAGGATAGAAAGACTACAGACCTACTCACATGGGCACACGTGCGGCCAGATCCTAATGTGGATGGTTCACCTGGCGAGTACACTTGCACCGCCGCAGGGGAAGTCCGGCAGAAGGCGAACAAAAGGCTTGGTCTACTAGCACGTTGGGAGTCAACACCCTGCGGCGTGAGAGTTAAGACAGGTGACTTGTTAGTGGAGCGGATAGAGGAGAAGCGCCTCCAGTGGCAACAACAACACTACAACATGCGAGAGGGGTGGGGACCCTTCCTACCTACCATTTGCTTGTCCCAGGTCATTTGCGACACCCTCCATGTCGTCCTCCGCGTTGTGCCATGCCTGTTCCGATCTACAATATCAGTGCACTGTGACAAGACAATGGCAAACGATGTGGCAACATGGGCATGGGACACATTGGCAGTGGCAATCAGCACGGACATTGCGGTGCAAACATCTACCGGCGTAAAGGCAAACATTGGTAGCGAGAGTTGGCCGGGACTGACCTGCACTCGCCTCCTCGACAACTTTGAAGACCTACTAGTCCTCGTACATCACCAAAGGTCGGACAACCACGACAACAGCTTCACGGCATGGTCCCTCTTCTTCGCCTACCGTGAAGAGCTCCGGAAGGGATGTGACGACTCATGCACGGAGTCCATGGGCGCGCATGCGGACAGGGTCAGAGTGCTAGGTGAGGAGTTCATCAAGGCATTTGTCACGGCAGCAGCAGC
Source organism: Tetraselmis chui (assembly GCA_026401115.1). NCBI lineage: Eukaryota > Viridiplantae > Chlorophyta > Chlorodendrophyceae > Chlorodendrales > Chlorodendraceae > Tetraselmis > Tetraselmis chui. Next base: position 35,162 of record JAPMLY010001205.1, read on the forward strand.
GGAGCGGGTCACACCTTACATGCACATCATGTCGGTAGAGATCCCAAAGATGATCCGCCGTTGGGGCAGCATGTCCAAGTATGGATGCCAAAGCATGGAGCGCATGCACCAGACTAGCCAGTACCTGGCTCAAAAAAAAAGCAACCGTCACAAACAACATGTAGCCGGGACAGTGGCTGCCGGCATTGCTGTGAAGGCGATGGCTAGTGAGATGGGCCCCGCACATAGAGGCAAGGTCCGGGAGACTCGTGTGGGGGGTCATGTTAGCAAGGCGTGGCACAAGAACGCAAGTGATGCCATAGAGCGGCATGCAATGCGGATGGTGAAGTGGGAAACCAGCGGGAGGGTAAGCTTCTTCTAGGTTACACTCCCATCACACCTACCCTAGGTCACCGACTCAGATATCGCCGCCGCGTGGAAGTGCTCGCTTCAAGTGAGCACGGCGACGGTTCCGTCCGCTCCCGGGTCCGCGCCCCCGCACAGCGATGCCACGTGAGGCATGACCAGAGGGAGGAGGGGTGTAGCAAGCACCACATGCGCTTCTAGAAAGGGAAGGGTGGATGCTAAAGGGGCGCAGGGGTGGATATGTAAGACCTACGCTCGCATCAACCTCATAATTCTCATGCGCCCACGCCAAAATATTGGGGTGCATCTCCCACAACTGCTTTCCGTCGGGGCCAACAGTAGAAATATTCCCTCGCTTCAAGTGGTCGCTGAACCCAACCACAGTGCGGGCTGCCTAGCAGCAACATCATGAACAACGCATGGTCAAGTCAACAAGACATTTCATTAAACACAAGCATAGATGACAGCATGGGACAATCGGATAAAAACAAAGGGAAGATGTATACCTCTTTACGAACGTAAGTAACATAGTCAGCATAAGGGGGGAGGATTGGCCATGTGACAGGGCAGACGTGCAACGCGCCCCCAGCAGGTGTGATGGACACATCCACCATAAGCGTTTCTGCATGGTGGGGCTCCCCCCCTTCTGTAGGAATCACCCAAATGGTGAATCCAATCGTTAAACGCTGACAATACCCATGCTTAGTCTTGTCACCAATGCGTTGCAACTTGACGTAAAGAGGAGGGGCAGCCATGGCGATGGTCCCACGCGGCGAAACTATCCGCATAGAGCGATAGCCAGGGCCACCACTACTTCCATGCAACACAAGCTCCGTCATACGAAAAAGCTGATAGACGGGAGAAAAGGTTGTGAAGCACCAACATCTAGTTGAGTTGCTGCCGTCTTGGACGTCCTTCCACATTGTCGTCCTCTGCGCATATCTTGGGTGCTCATCTCCGACTGGGGAGGACCTCGCAGCTTGGTTGAGCGTCTTCACGTACGTCTCCCACAAGTCTCCGTGCCATCCCTCACAAATGATAGTCGCGTAGGCCCGAGGGTCCACACATGGCAGCTCCTTCGCAGCTTGAACTCGAAAGGCCGCAAGGTAATCATCGTTCCTAAAAAAGCAAAACAACAAAAAGTATCGGAAATCTTTGTACCTACTACAACCATCGGCCACCATCTACACCAAGACGGCGGCCAAACGCAGGGAAGGCAGCGCGTACCTAAGGAAAGTGGCAGGCAGAGCCACCCCTCGGTGGCAACGGCGGCAGATGCCATTGCCGTCGCCGACCATGGGCGTCGTGCGCGCCATTACTCCTAGGCACGCGACGCACATGTCCCGCTCCCCAAGAGCATTGCTCCACCTATGCCGCGGCAGGTCCTCCTCCGTCGTTTGTGTGCCGCGGCTCCGAACACAACGCCCCAGTTCTTGGTTAGTTTGGCTTTGGGCATCACGGGGGATCCAGTGCCTCTTGATGAGCACAGCTGCAATACGGCACACCGGTAGAGTTAGAAAAGTGGGTACCTACGCGGGACCTCAAAAAATAAACGGTGCCTCTTAGCTTACGGTATCTGCCACCTACGGAGTCGAGGTCGCAGCACGGGGGGGTTGGGGGACCAGAAAAACGAAAAGATTTTATTCCCAAAGTTAAACCCCACCTCTACAACGCGTCGGGGGGGGGATGGTGAAGCGTGCTGCGTGCCTCTCTACAATGCGTGCGCGGGTGATAAGATGTGGGTGAAGGTAATTTGTAGTCGCGAACTTGATATTCGGAGCGGAAACTGGGCATAAATGGTGACATCTGAGTCAAAACGGTGTCCAGCTCGGTACACGAGTAAATTACTATGCCAGGAAGACTATGCTAAGCGGGCACCGGTAAGGGTATTATCTCGAGGGAGCGCGACCTCGAAAACTGATGCTTTGTGACGAACGAGGAAAACTAAACCCTGAGATTCGTAGAATCCTACCTACCGAAACTTATCGATGCCGACAGTCATAGCGGGTCAACGTAAGAATTTACACGCATTATAACCAAACCACCCTATGCACATATGTGTTGGGTGCGTGTGGAGCCTTTGTGCTGAAGTTGTGACGGCGTGATATGCGTGCCCCCCAAGGTCGTAGAGCAGGGTGTTTGTTATCGAACTAGGTGAGAACAAGCGAATCGCGTAACGAGCCGCCCTAGCAACCCCTCCGTCCGTAGCCGTAATAAAGAACCTAATGCACTATATGCACTGAAACGCGGCATGGGTCATACTTACTTGGTGTACAGTGGTTGCGTGGGTTCATGGCTTTCCACTTCCAAAAGGGGGGGCACGGCCAGGCGAGATGAGCCGCTACCATTGGCGCGGTGGAGAAGACGGTTTATGTGACGAGGCGAACGCACGCAAGCCTGTGAGACGCACTCTACTTGGCGACAACAAAATTGGCGAAAAACGTACGGGTACTGAAAATTCGTGCAAACGGTAAATGTCCGGGTGTACAGGTACCCGGGTGTGCCGTGCCTTTCTCCGGCAAGGCCGAAGTCAAGTGGGAACTAGATTAGGCTGGCCCGTCGATCCTCTCTAAAGCCGATCGGCCTAGGCCGGTCGGCACCCCGGTTCGGTGGGAGAAGGCCGTGCATCGTGAAGGTCGAGCAACAGTTTAATTTTGCACTCTTGACAGGTGGATTTATTTTTAGATCTTTCTGTCGTGATTACAAAATTATTTCTGTTGTTACTGCTTATGGACTATGTCAATAGTTGCGGTTGATTGCAGTTTAAACCTCCGAGGAACGTTCGTCGGCACACATATCGCACATAGGTGTGTCGATAGGTATACTTGGTCGAAGAGCACCCGGCCCAATCGTTCTCCTTAGTGTCCTAGATGGCAGAGTACTGAAGGTCGTTAGTTGTTCATATGAGGGCATAACCATTGTAGATCGGCAAGCCGTACCTAGGTGCGGTAGCCGTCTACCCTTAGCGATACGTACCAAATATCCGCCTTTTCCGCCATCCTCGTAACTGTACACGCCCAACAGTCGATTCTATCGGTTGGACATACGAGGTTCATGTTCGGAGCATTTCTTGACCTAATCGTGCCAGTTCATATGAGCTCATCCCCAATCTAAACGCGCACATGCTACCACTAGCACGAAGAACTACCCGAACTGCTCAAACCCACAGACTGCTCCCTTGCCAATCTTCATACAATGGCCCAAGAGGTTAAGGAAGGCAGTTTTGGATTGTATGGCTCAAAGGTCCGCTTGCGCGTACGTTCGCAAGCGGTCGACAACACACATCGGCGGCCGACACTATTAGTACATTAATGCAAGGTAGGTCGATATTGTGTGATGCAAGAGCTGAGACAACAAGACACGTAATGTTACCTTCAAGTAAGCAACACAACACGCCGGCTGAGTTGCTTTATGTCCAATAATAACGTAGGCTGCAGTTTTAGGCACGTCGTGGTTCGGTGAAATGCTCACTTGAGTCGATAGTTACAAAGTTCCAAAGATGCGTTACTCGTAGCGTATTTTCACTTAGTAGTAGTTCCAAAGATGCGCAACTAATATTTTCAGTCAATAAATAAGCCTTAGGTGCAACTTAATGTGCTTTGCAAAGCAACCTATCTTGATTGTAGATGAGCTAGAGCATGCATGTGTATCGCATATGGAGCAAACAACGCGTGTTGCGTTCCCGCATGCGATGCATGCCTTGCGTTTCCCACGCTTAGGGTTGTAGGGAGATGGGATAGGGTTTCGCACAGTGTTGGTCATGTCCACATCATCCGCAGGCCGAATACCTCCCCCGAACGGCGAGGAGTTAGCATGACTTCTGCCGTCACTAGCGCGCCTCATTTCGGAGGTATGAATGTTGTTGTTGTCCTGACATATGTGTGCTCCAAGTAGTTTTTGACCCTCGACGAGGAGCTCGTTGGCGAGCCTTATCTTCCACTCCTTGCGAGTAACTTCAGGGGAGTTGGTAAATTGCACATCAAAGCATTGATATGCATTAGTCTCTATCATGGCAAATGTGTACATAAAAAGTTTTTTAGTTCGTCTTGCACACCATTGTGCGGATTCCAACCAAAAGGGGTACCGGGGCCTTGGGCAAGCTTGGTTAATATATCGATGGCGTTGAACCACATCATGTAAAAGGCATGGCACATGCGTTGCACCACCTGGTAGCGGAGGCGAATAACCTTGTCGCCTTGGAATTTGCTGCGGACCCTTTCAGCCTCAAGAGCTACCGCATCTGTTTGGCACGAGGTGAGTACCAAGATATCCTTCTTGTCCATCCTGCCAACGGCGAGCATGTCCACCTCTTGCCCACCTACCTCCACCGGCACCCGCTTCTTGAATGCCGCAAAGGAAAAGCGCTCATGCAGCTTTGCAAGCAGCTCGGCCTTAGGGAATCCGCTGCAACCGGTTGTTATGGCGACAACCGCGTAGAGACCGTGCTTCATTAGTTGGGTGACTATCCGGACAGATCCAAACCACGAATCTGCGACAATGATGCGGCCAGTGTTGAACCATTCCTTCACTAGCCGCAATGTGCATCCATTAGTAGCTTTGTGTTCTGCGACAAACTCCAACCGCTCATATTGTCTTTGCATTGCGCCAATTCCCCCAAAGTATACACGCGGAGGACAGCACATGGTGATGATTTCAACATCCACAGATGTGGATGCGGCTTCCGGGGTAGAAAAGTCAGATGTAGGTCACCACATTGTCCGACCCACGAGAACATCGTTTCATCCACCGTAATAATGGTGCGAGGTGAAAACACTCTAGTCCACTGTGTATTTCACTCAGCGATCCATGTAAGTATCAAGGAAGTGTTGTTAGCAAGCGTCTTCCCCACATACGTAATTGTGTGGCATCTAAAAAACCCGTTTCCATTGCCGGAATGTAGTCGCCGACATAACGCTCCGGAATGTGAACGAGCCACCACCACCCCCGTCACATATGCACGGTCAAGGTTTTGACAGGGATTTGCGGCTTTCCATCGGCCCCAAAAACGTGCGAAGAGGCCGTTGGGGTGCATTTGAACCCGGGACCCGATGGGGAGTGCCATTGCGACGACAATATATTTTGTTGATGATGCACTACACCGCGTTTAACCACCCGACCTTGGATGATGAAAAGCCTATACTTGTAGGTCCACATAGGTCTTAAGACCCCGTCTAGCCACTCATTTGGGCAATTGAGACTAGTTTGGCGGCTGTGCTATATTTTCCGTGTAAGCGTACCCAGGTACGCCTTATAACCGTACCCGTGTACGGTGCCCTTACATGAACATTTAGACATCAGTCGGTCCATTTTGACGATACTTCTTGTAATACAATTTCAATGTCAATACCGCCGCACCCACTTCGCCTCAACACGCTCCTAAGATAGAGGCCCCATCCCGCCCCCAAGTAGGACGATGGTATCCTAGAAGAATATTGTCTTGAAAAAAACCATCGGACGGGCCGACCGGGAGATCTTGGCGCCGGTAGTGTACATATCATAGTTTTAAAAGCCCTCCGTACACGGCTTTCCCGAAAGTTGTTGATCGCGCGGATTGCAATTGTCGGCTCACCCCGTTTAGCCCTATACCGTGCCAAGCATGGCATGGCAATAGGGCTACCAGTATCCACCACGAGTTGGTAGGATTGAGTGCCGACGGGCATGCGATAGCACCCCCCCTCCGGGGCCGCCGCCGCTGCGCCGCCGGCGGGCACCTCCACACATAACTCTTTACCCAAAGTAAAAAACCCTCTTAACCCCGTAGATTGTGCCAATGAATTTCAGCATGGCCGTGTTCGCCCTTCTCGGGGATTTCGTCGGAATGTGTAGCTATTTCCTTTCAACCAATCCAAGCACAAACCTTGCTGCGATGTGCGGTGAATGGCTCCTCGCTCTCGCTTTCGCTCCTCCTATCTATGGGGAGTGTTGTTGCGGTCCGCACATAAGCATCGATGAGGCGCTTTGACGACATGTATACAAAGGATGAACGTGTGTTGGCTCAGTAAATCATACACAAAACATGAGGTATGATTATGGCTCGCGAAAAATGTGAGATGCACGAAAGTTTCACTAGCGCGGAAACGGTATGTGGTACATTCAATATTTCCTAAACAATAAAATTTTCAATAGTTCTTTCTACCTTCATCCATATTGTACTTCAATGTAGTATTTTTAGGATGAAGTGCGAAGAATTCTACTGCTTGCATATTGAACCGACTACCTCCTTAGTGAACATGTTCACTATTAGGTAGGCACTCATGAATGATATAGTTGTTACCCCTATTGTAAGCCTACCTCTATTGCAAACATGGGGTCCCGGATGTTCATTATAGAGGTAACGTCAGTGCGATATTTATAGTTCGTTAAGTACGGGTAGAAATACAGTACATAATCGCTACGAGGATGGACAATAGACATGTGCATCAAAGACATACACTCTCTCGACAAATTCTTGACATGCGAAATATCTTGTGCATAAGCTTATCAAGGACACGGGCCCCCCTTGGCACGGCGATACCTAGGTACCGCGATCCAACTATGCTGGAGCCGGGAAGCAAGCAGTTACCCGTCATACATGTTGACGGTGCGATGTGCTTGGACTGAGTGTTTGGGGCACATGCTTTCGCCAATCAAGTAAAAATGATTGTTGAAAATCAATCTTTTTTATCCGTTTAATTTTTCTCTAAGCTTCAAAAGCTTAGAACACCTTGCCACACACCCGCCCCGCGCGTAGCACACGTCGGGCGTTGGCCTTGTCAAACGACAAGAGTGAAGAATATTGTATAAGCAAATGTCGCTAAGTCATGCAAAGATCGCCTCACAAGGTGAGCGGGACTCAACGAGTGTTGCCTTGAACTCACGCGGCTCAGCTTTGCCGGAAAATCGGGGGGAAACTATTAAACCATGCAAACACAGTTAGTGTGGAAGATAACTTACGCAAACGTAGGTACAGTCACAGTCCCGCAAACGGAACAGTTACGGCGACAACCAGCCTACATGCGTGGTGTCGGGACAACAGAAGTGTGAGAGTTGTAGCCTAGCGACAGCTTTGTACCGAGTCAAGCAGTTTATCGGTATGTCCGATCTAGACATGTACTAATCATATCTAGAGTAGCTTACAATAGCTATCTGCAATTAATACGTATACGGTATTACTTACAACACTCCCCCTGAAGGTAGCTACGGGATGAAGCGTTGCATTGGGTCTTGTCCTCCAAGGATCGCACTTCGGTGTCTTGCTAGTGCAGGTCCCGGGAGGGGTTTGGTGAGCATGTCAGCCACCACATGGTTAGCGGGGAGGTACCTCAACTTGATGGTTCCCTGCTCCACGTGGTCTTTGAGGAAGTGCCACTTCAGACCGATGTGCTTAGTCTTCTCGCTGACCAAGGCATTCTGGGAGTATGCAATGGCGCTTTGGTTGTCCTCCCAGTTGGTGGTGGTTTCGGTGATGGGGGAGTTGAAGATTTCCCCCAGGAGTTGTCGGAGGTGGAGTCCCTCCTTGGTGGCGTCGGCCGCAGAGTAGTACTCGGCTTCACACGTGGATTGAGCCACACAAGTCTGTTGTTTGGACTTGTAACTGATTGGCCCGCGTCCGAGTGTGAAGAGGTAGCCGGAGCGAGACTTGCGGGTGCTGCTGTCGTTGGCCCAATCAGCGTCGGCAAAGCCTGTGAGTTGGAGGCTGTGGTCCAAGCCCCCCCCCAACGTCAAGCGCATGTCGATGGTGCCATGAAGGTAGCGGAGGACCTTTTTCAGAGCCTGCAAGTGGGCCTCGATGGGTGAGGCTTGGGCGGAGCCGAGGATGGTCAATGCCGTGGAGACATCGGGGCGGGTACAGACGGCTGCGTAATGGAGGCTGCCCAGGAGGCTGGGGTAGACGTCCTTGGCCACCCCGGTGAGAGAGGGCGAATTCATGTGTGCGAGGCCGGCGAGAAAGCCCGGGTCCATCGGAAGTGACGACGGCTTAGAGTCGGACATGCCGTACTTGGCGAGTATGTCGCGCAGGTACTTGGACCGGTCCAACGAGATTGTGCGCGTGGAGCGATCGCGGGTAATGTGCATGCCGAGGAGTTGGGAGAGTGTTGTAAGTAATACCGTATACGTATTAGTTGCAGATAGCTACTGTAAGCTACTCTAGATATGATTAGTACATGTCTAGATCGGACATACCGATAAACTGTTTGACTCGGTACAGAGCTGTCGCTAGGCTACAGCTCTCTCACTTCTGTTGTCCCGACACCACGCCTGTAGGCTGGTTGTCGCCGTAACTGTTCCGTTTGCGGGACTGTGACTGTAACTACGTTTGCGTACGTTATCTTCCACACTAACTGAGTTTGCATGGTTCAATAGGTTATGGGCCCCCGCCTCACGTCACTCACGCGCGACAACCTGGTTCGGCGAGCTGCGATCGACAGCTCTCCCGCAGAAGGCAAGTTTCTTTAGACTCCTAGTACTTTCAACCTGTAGTCGGCGGTATCGCCAGTATAAACTGCGATTTTAAAACCCGCCACCACCCCTCTTAAGTCAGCCACCCGACGGAGATAGCCAGCCACCCACACCGACGCACTCGTCGTGTGTGGACAGGGTGCACACATGTCCAAGCTGGAGAACGGGGGGGTGCACCATCGGGTGAATACGCATCCACAGGTTGCACGCCGGCCGTAGCTTACCTTTTTTATTTTTATATTATTCTAGCGAATCAGCCACCAACGCAGCGCTCCACCTGTCCTGGCCTTGGCCTCGACTTGTGCCCCACACTGGGTGGAGGATACAGAGAAGGTGCTTTGAGACACCCCGGGGCTACAGGCCGAGGGGTCGGCGGGCATCAGGCCGTCTCTTTGCATACCGCTGTTAGGCACGAGTCCGGCTAGCGGTTTTTACCGCTGCCTATCCTCGAGTATCCGGCGGGGGGGAAGGGGGGAGGTGGTGGTAGGTGATCAACCCGGATGGCGTGACGCGAGGGGTCGTGGTGCGCGTCGGCACGCGAGGGCTCGCGGGGCGCATCGTGACGGCGCTGTGCGACTGTGGGGTTGCCAACAGGAGCTGCAGGAGTAGCAGCAGCAAAGATTGTTTCTGCGTCCGGGGGTACGAAAGCAGGCTGGTGTCAGAGTTGGAGGGGAATATGAATTCACAGCTGGTGTGAGTTTGCATCCAGCTGACACTAAGTAGTCTGCCAATACGCTGTGCGGAGCGAGATGATAGGTCAGGGGTGTAGAGTGCATACACAGTGCGGTGAATGAGCTGGCCAGAGGCAAGTCTGACAGAAATTCGCACTGAGCCACTGCCCTTAACGTCAACGCCCTCCACCTGCAGCGTAAGCTGACAGTCCAGAAGTACGGCACCGCTGACGGCACCCCCTCTGCTCACGCTGCGCTTCTGAGCGACGTCCCTGCCGACGACGCCCCCGCCGATGACACCGACTGCCTACCCACCCTCGAGGACTGCGCTGATGACTACGGTGACGACGAGGTTAGTGTCCCATTCAGCTCTGTGGCATTCTCCTCTTCCCTCGCCCCGGGTCGTAACCTGTCAAAGTTTTGGGTCGTAGATTCCGCCTGCTCGATTAACCTCACTGCGTTCCGAGATGACTTCGTGAAATTCACGCCCCCCTCCGCTCCCTCTCGCGTGGGCGGTGTCGGCGTTGACGTTAAGGGCAGTGGCTCAGTGCGGGTTTCTGTCAGACTTGCCTCTGGCCAGCTAATTCACCGCACTGTGTATGCACTCTACACCCCTTACCTATCATCTCGCTCCGCACAGCGTATCGGCAGACTTCTTAGTGTCAGCTGGATGCAAACTCACAGCGGCTGTGAATTCATATTCCCCTCCAACTCTGACACCAGCCTGCTTTTGGTACCCACAGGCATGGGTGTGCTAGAACCGTCCGGAAACGGTCTCTACCTCCTCCCCCACCAGCCGGACCTCCCTTCAAGCCCATCCGCACCGGCGGCACTTGACCCCTCACCTCAGGTTGCCCTTACTGCCCAGTGTGATCCCATCCTATGGCACCGCCGATTTGGCCACCTCAACATGCAAAGCCTTCAGGCCCAGTATAATCACGGTGTCCCGACTAGCCCTGTGTTACCTAGCGTTGTAACCAAAGTTTCTTGCGACTCTTGCTTACTTCACAAAGCCACAGCTGCACCACGCAACACAGCCGCTTGCGCGAAGCCATCCCACCCCCTCCTCAACCTGTCCGCTGACCTCTGGGGCCCGGTCAATGTCCCCTCCCCACATGGCCTCCGTTACTGCTTGCTCGTCATCGACCACCACACCAACTACATGTGGGTGCGGTTCCTTAAGTCTAAAGACGATGCATGTTCGGAATTGGAAACCATCCTCTTGGACATCAAACACCTGCATGCCCGCCATCACTCCCAGACGGGCGCGTTCGCACCGGTCCTCAACTTTGACTCGGACTCTGTGTTTGAAGCTGCTGTCACTCGCCGGATGTGCGCACACCTCGGCGTCGGGGTGCAGTTCTTTGCCCCATACGCCCACCACATGCTCGGCAAGGCCGAACGTCCCTGGCGCACTATCCGGGACAATGCATCGGCGATGCTCCACAACATGGCCGTTCCCAACTCCATGTGGTCGTGTGTTGTCAGCACTGTTGTGTACCTTCGCAACCGCACGTACAGTCGCTCGGTCGGACCTAATGGGGGCGCCCCCCTCACACTCCTTACGTCGTCGGTGCCCGACGCCTCCAAGTTCCGCGTCTTCGGCTGCGCCGTTTTCGCCAAGGTCCCCGACAAACAACGTCGGAAACTCAGTGAAAAAGCATTTCGCGGCGTCATGGTGGGCTATCCCCCTGACGCACCCGGGTATCGTGTCTACAATCCGGAAACGCGTCGTATCACCACCTCCGTTCATGTTGTCTTTCAGGAAGACACCCCAGGCTTCGACACTCAACCCTCCGTCGACTCGACCATCACCGACTCTTCGGACGACGTACCCGCAGACTCAGACATGTCCCACCCCATTGACCTCACATTACCCACACCCCTACCCCCCCCGGCAGCCTCTCGCCATGCTCGGCTCCGCTCCCACCCCATTCGCTACGGCAATATGGTTGCCCACTTGTCCGACTACCCACCAACCCTCGTAACGGCGTGTTGTGATCCTGAACAAGGCCAAGCTCAAGAGGACATCTTTGAGCACCCTCACGTCCCCGACCTTATCACGGGTCCCCCACACACACCTGCCGGCACGTCCCCTACTGCCATCGCCCTCCTTTCCGCCCGAGAGTGTGTGGAACCAAAATCCTACCGGGCTGCACTGGACAGCGCACAAGCCCCCCAATGGCAAGCCGCTATGCAACAGGAGTATTCCTCCCTCATCAGCAACGGCACGTGGGACCTTGTGGACCTCCCCCCCGGCCGCATGGTCGTTAACAGCATGTGGATCTTCAAAGTCAAGTCGGATACAGCCGGCGACGTCTCCCGCTTCAAAGCGCGGTTCGTCGCCAAGGGGTGCAGTCAACGCGCTGGACTAGACTACACGGAGACCTTCTCCCCGGTCATCCGCATGGCCAGCCTGCGTCTCTTCCTAACCATCGCAGCCGCCCGCGACCTTGAACTCTGCCAGCTTGACATCGACACAGCGTTTCTCTACGCCCCCATCCGGGAGGATGTGTACATCCGCCAGCCCCGATGGAACGTCCAAGGCTTGCCACCTCAAGCGTTGCCTCTACGGCCTTAAGCAGTCCCCCCGCGAGTTCAACATGCTACTTCGTGCGTGGCTCGTCGACCATGGATGGCAACAATGCGTCTCCGACCCGTGCATCTACATCTTTCGCACCGGCCACGTCTTCGCCATGATCGCCATGTACGTCGATGACATTCCCGCGGCCTACAATGATGCCACTTGGCTCGCATCGTTCAAAGCCCACCTCGGAGCACGGTTCAAGATCAAGGACCTAGGCGATCTCTCCCAACTCCTCGGCATGCACATTACCCGCGATCGCTCCACGCGCACAATCTCGTTGGACCAGTCCAAGTACCTGCGCGACATCCTCGCCAAGTACGGCATGTCCGACTCTAAGCCGTCGTCCCTTCCGATGGACCCGGGCTTCCTCGCCGGCCTTGCGCACTTGAACTCGCCCTCTCTCACAGGAGTGGCCAAGGACGTCTACCCTAGCCTCCTGGGCAGCCTCCAGTACGCCGCCGTTTGTACCCGCCTCGATGTCTCCACGGCGTTGAGCATCCTCGGCTATGCCCAAGCCTCGCCCACCGAGGCACACTTGCAGGCTCTGAAAAAGGTCCTCCGCTACCTCCATGGCACCATCGACATGCGCCTGACGTTGGGGGGGGGGCCTCGACCACAGCCTCCAACTCACAGGCTTTGCCGACGCTGATTGGGCCAACGACAGCAGCACCCGCAAGTCTCGCTCCGGCTATCTCTTCACCCTCGGACGCGGGCCAGTCAGTTACAAGTCCAAACAACAGACTTGTGTGGCTCAATCCACGTGTGAAGCCGAGTACTACTCTGCGGCCGACGCCACCAAGGAGGGACTCCACCTCCGACAACTCCCGGGGGAAATCTTCAACTCCCCCATCACCGAAACCACCACCAACTGGGAGGACAACCAAAGCGCCATTGCATACTCCCAGAATGCCTTGGTCAGCGAGAAGACTAAGCACATCGGTCTGAAGTGGCACTTCCTCAAAGACCACGTGGAGCAGGGAACCATCAAGTTGAGGTACCTCCCCGCTAACCAGATGGTGGCTGACATGCTCACCAAACCCCTCCCGGGACCTGCACTAGCAAGACACCGAAGTGCGATCCTTGGAGGACAAGATCCAATGCAACGCTTCATCCCGTAGCTACCTTCAGGGGGAGTGTTGTAAGTAATACCGTATACGTATAAGTTGCAGATAGCTACTGTAAGCTACTCTAGATATGATTAGTACATGTCTAGATCGGACATACCGATAAACTGTTTGACTCGGTACATAGCTGTCGCTAGGCTACAGCTATCTCACTTCTGTTGTCCCGACACCACGCATGTAGGCTGGTTGTCGCCGTAACTGTTCCGTTTGCGGGACTGTGACTGTAACTACGTTTGCGTACGTTATCTTCCACACTAACTGTGTTTGCATGGTTCAATAGAGAGGGCGCCAAGGTCCTTGATCTTGAACCGTGCTCCGAGTTGGGCTTTGAACGATGCGAGCCAGGTGGCATCATTGCAGGCCGCGGGAATGTCATCGACGTACAGGGCGATCATGGCGAAAACGCGGCCGGTGCGGTAGATGTATATGCACGGGTCGGAGACGCATTGTTGCCATCCATGGTCGACGAGCCATGCACGAAGTAGCATGTTGAACACGCGGGGGGACTGTTTAAGGCCGTAGAGGCAGCGCTTGAGGTGACAAACCTTGGACGTGCCATCGGTGAAGCCGAGGGGCTGGCGGATGTACACATCCTCCCGGATGAGAGCGTAGAGAAACGCTGTGTCGATGTCAAGCTGGCAGAGTTCAAGGTCGCGGGCGGCTGCGATGGTTAGGAAGAGACGCAGGCTGGCCATGCGGATGACCGAGGAGAAGGTCTCCGTGTAGTCCAGTCGAGCGCGTTGGCTGCACCCCTTGGCGACGAACCGCGCTTTGAAGCGGGAGACGTCGCCGGCTGTATCTGACTTGACTTTGAAGATCCACATGTTGTTAACGACCATGCGGCATGGGGGGGGGGGTCCACAAGGTCCCACGTGCCGTTGCTGATGAGGGAGGAATACTCCGGTTGCATAGCTGCTTGCCATTGGGGAGCTTGGGCGTTGTCCAGCGCAGCCTGGTAGGATTTTGGTTCCACACACTCCCGGGCGGAGAGGAGGGCGACGGCAGTAGGGGACGTGCCGGCGTGTGTGTGTGGGGGACCCGTGATAAGGTCGGGGACGTGAGGATGCTCAAATATGTCCTCTTGAGCTTTGCCTTGTTCATGATCACAACACGCCGTTACGAGGGTCGGGGGGTAATCGGACAAGTGGGCAACCATATTGCCGTATCGAATGGGGTGTGAGCGGAGCCGAGTATGGCGAGAGGCTGCCGGGGGGGGGTAGGGGTGTGGGTAATGTGAGGTCAATGGGGTGGGACATGTCTGAGTCTGCGGGTACGTCTTTCGAAGAGTCGGTGATGACCGAGTCGACGGAGGGTTGAGTGTCGAAGCCTGGGGTGTCTTCCTGAAAGACAACATGAACGGAAGTGGTGATGCGACGCGTTTCCAGATCGTAGACACGATACCCGGGTGCGTCAGGGGGATAGCCCACCATGACGCCGCGAAATGCTTTTTCACTGAGTTTCCGACGTTGTTTGTCGGGGACCTTGGCGAAAACGGCGCAGCCGAAGACGCGGAACTTGGAGGCATCGGGCACCGACGACATAAGGAGTGTGAGGGGGACGCCCCCATTGGGTCCGACCGAGCGACTGTACGTGCGGTTGCGAAGGTACACAACAGTGCTGACAGCGCACGACCACATGGAGTTGGGAACGGCCATGTTCTGGAGCATCGTCGATGCATTGTCCCGGATAGTGCGCCAAGGACGTTCGGCTTTGCTGAGCATGTGGTGGGCGTATGGGGCAAAGAACTGTACCCCGACGCCGAGGTGTGCGCACATCCGGCGAGTGACAGCAGCTTCAAACACCGAGTCGGAGTCAAAGTTGAGGACCGGTGCGAACGCGCCCGTCTGGGAGTGATGGCGGGCATGCAAGTGTTTGATGTCCAAGAGGATGGTTTCCAATTCCGAACATGCGTCGTCTTTAGACTTAAGGAACCGCACCCACATGTAGTTGGTGTGGTGGTCGATGACGAGCAAGCAGTAACGGAGGCCATGTGGGGAGGGGACATTGACCGGGCCCCAGAGATCAGCGGACATGTTAAGGAGGGGGCGGGATGGCTTCGCGCAAGCGGCTGTGTTGCGTGGTGCAGCTGTGGCTTTGTGGAGTAAGCAAGAGTCGCAAGAAACTTTGTTTACAGTGCTAGCTAACACCGGGCTAGTCGGGACACCGTGAGTATGCTGGGCATGAAGGCTTTGCATGTTGAGGTGGCCAAACCGGCGGTGCCATAGGACGGGATCACACTGGGCAGTAAGGGCAACCTGAGGTGAGGGGTCAAGTGCCGCCGGTGCGGATGGGCTTGAAGGGAGGTCCGGCTGGTGGGGAAAGAGGTAGAGACCGTTTCCGGACGGTTCTAGCACACCCATGCCTGTGGGTACCAAAAGCATACGAGTGTCAGAGTTGGAGGGGAAGATGAATTCACATTCGCTGTGAGTTTGCATCCAGCTGACACTAAGAAGTCTGCCGATACGCTGAGCGGAGCGAGATGATAGGTCAGGGGTGTAGAGTGCATACACAGTGCGGTGAATGAGCTGGCCAGAGGCAAGTCTGACAGAAATCCGCACTGAGCCACTGCCCTTAACGTCAACGCCGACACCGCCCACGCGAGAGGGAGCGGAGGGGGGCGTGAACTTCACGAAGTCATCTCGGAACGCGGTGAGGTTAATCGAGCAGGCGGAATCAACGACCCAAAACTGTGACAGGTTACGACCCGGGGCGAGGGAAGAGGAGAATGCCACAGAGCTGAAAGGGACACTTACCTCGTCGTCACCGTAGTCATCAGCGCAGTCCTCGAGGGTGGGTAGGCAGTGGGTGTCATCGGCGGGGGCGTCGTCGGCAGGGACGTCGCTCAACATAGCAGCGTGAGCAAAGGTGGTGCCACCGGCGGCGCCGTACTTATGGGCGGTCATCTTACGCTTGGCGAGGTTCCACTTAAGGATAGCGTCATCCGTGGCAGTGCAGGCGGACATGAGATGGTTGAGGCTGCCACAAACGCCACACTTGTTGGGTCGATGGCCGCGAGGATTACGGTGTGGTTGGCCTCGACCGCTGTGCGAGCCGCGGCCCGCAGCGACGAACGCGGAGATGGGAGGGGGTGATGTGGCCGTAGCGGGTGTGTCCGGGGCAGGGTCGTCGTCCATGTTGTGCGCGAGGTGGAAAATGCTGGCCATCACTTCATCAGCCGACATGAGGTAGTCTGTGTCAAAGGCGTTGATGACGCATTGTTTCGCCTGACCGTGTGGGCCGCTGCTGAAAATACCGCGCAGCATGAGGAGACCGAGGTTGTGGGGGTGGATGGCAGCGGAGCCATCAGCCATTTGGCATGTGTCGTTGTAGTCGTCAAAGGGCTGGCGCATGTAGTGGACATAGTCAGTGAGTGACTGACCATGGCGCTGTCTGACCATCAGGTTGTCCATGAGGGACAAGGAGCGAGCAAAAGACCGACAGTCGAGGCGTTCACACAGGATGTCCCACGCGGCAGCGGCGCAGTCAGGGCGGGCTGGAGAAACGCATTTCATCGCCTGGTCAGCGCGCTGATTCGCGCTGGCTGCATGGAGAAGCAGCGTGTAGGCGTAGTGATGTGCTGGTTCGTCGAGCCAAACGCCGGAGTCGCGGATGGCCAGCTGCGGAATGAGATATGCGGCCTTGATGGAGAGGAAATTAAGGAAGGTCCTCTTCCATTGCTTAAAGTCCGTGGTTGGGCCCATGACGGGGACCGACATCTTCATGGACCGGTTGAGGGCGTCCTTGTCGAAGCCGGGGGCTTCCTGTGCCGCCCGGCCGATGACCACCGGGTCAATGGTGGGGCGACGACTGCCACGGGTGGTGGGGTCGCCACGCTGGGCTGGGGGAGAATGCCGGCCATGGAAGGGAGGAGGTGGACCACCGGGAAAGGGAGAGCGGCCGGCCATGGTACGCGGCGGGCCGTACGGGTGCGGGTGGTCACGGTAGGGGGGGACGCGGTGAGAGGGCACCTCCGGGATGTGTGGTCCGGGATGGTGAAGGTCATATCCAGCGGGGGGGAAGGGGGGGGGGAGGTGGGAGGTGTTCAACCTGGAGGTCGTGACGCGAGGGGTCGCGGTCCGCATCGGCACGCGAGGGCTCGCGGGGCGCATCGGGACGGCGCTGTGCAACTGTGGGGTCGCCAACAGGAGCTGCAGTGGTAGCAGTAGCGAAGGCCGTTTGTGCGTCCGGTGGGGCGTATCCAGGCTGGGGATGTACAAGCAGGGGGAGGTTGTGCACGTCGTGGCTGTCCCGAACGGGTTCGAGCCGAGCATCGTGGCGGCGCTGAGCGACAGGGGGGTGCGGATTAGCACCCGCAGCAGCAACAGCAGCAGCCTCGGCCGACTGCGAGTCGAGGCGAGCGGTAATGCGCGCCATTTGCGCAACGAGCAGCGCGAGAGTATCCGGGGGGGGATCGAGAGTGCTCTGCTGAGAGCCTGAGTCAGGGGAATCATGAGGCGAAACATGCGGAGAGTCGGCAGAACGAGTTTTCGGCGCCATTTTGACAGAGGGCGAAAAAGAAAGAGCAGAATAAAAAATAGGCAGCGGTAAAAACCGCTAGCCGGACTCGTGCCTAACAGTGGCTTCAGAGAGACGGCATGATGCCCGCCGACCCCTCGGCATGTAGCCCCGGGGTGTCTCAAAGCACCTTTTCTGTATCCTCCACCCAATGTTGGGCACAAGTCGAGGCCAAGGCTAGGGCAGGTGGAGCGCTGCGCTGGCGGCTAAGTCGCTAAGATAATTTAAAAATAAAAAAGGTAAGCTACGGCTGGCGTGCAACCTATGGATGCGTATTCAACCGATAGTGCGCCCCCCCGTTCTCCAGCTTGGACCTGTGTGCACCATGTCCACACACGACGAGTGCGTCGGTGTGGGTGGCTGGCTATCGCCGTCGAGTAGCTGACTTAAAAGGGGTGGTGGCGGGTTTTAAATCGCAGTTTATACTGGCGATACCGCCGACTACAAGATGAAAGTACTAGGTGTCTATAGAAACTTGCCTTCTGCGGGAGAGCTGTCGATCGTGGCTCGCCGAACCAGGTTGTCGCGCGTGAGTGACGTGAGGCGGGGGCCCATAACCTACTAAACCATGCAAACACAGTTAGTGTGGAAGATAACTTACTCAAACGTAGTTACAGTCACAGTCCCGCAAACGGAACAGTTACGGCGACAACCAGCCTACATGCGTGGTGTCGGGACAACAAAAGTGTGAGAGTTGTAGCCTAGCGACAGCTATGTACCGAGTCAAACAGTTTATCGGTATGTCCGATCTAGACATGTACTAATCATATCTAGAGTAGCTTACAGTAGCTATCTGTAACTAATACGTATACGGTATTACTTACAACAGAAACGGTAAGATTCATATAGTATCGCCATATTTTTTTGAGTTTCCGACACCGTGCGCGTGAGTAGGCACCTCGGACATGCAAAGAAATGGCTCGTCCAATGGCCGTATTGTAACCGTGTGGCAACTAGACTACGCCATAATCGACCGCCATAAAATACGGCGTAAAAATGATACCCTTTGACATGTCAGATCATGCGGCATGATATAGGAAAAGTGCGTCCTACGAGTTTCGTCGCAAAACGACTGCTAGGACGACTAGAACCCAAATTGAAACAGCTCGTGAGCCGATTTATTGTTCTTGGGTATGCATTAGAGCTTGCTCATCCACAATAATGGACGCAAGAACCAATAAGAATCCTCTAACTCGGTCGCCACAGTCTCGATTGTTGCCTCAATCTTAGGGGGGTACGTGAAAGGGCTAGCAATGAATCCAAACGGAGCAACTGACGTAAAATAAGACATGGTATTTCGTGTTGTCCAGCAGTGTAATTTGAACGTACAAATTATAAATCGTAGTTCGACAAAAGCAAAGCGGTATGTCGTTGCAAAATTCGCGTTGCTTTTCCTTTGCATGTTTTGTTTGGTAACACACATCCAAAGGAAAACCACAATGTACCGGATTGAACTCCACGTTGTAGAACCAGCTAATGTCCAACCCATAAGCACTTCCGACCGCCCGGCATTAAAATCGCGACGTATTGACCAGGCCCCACATAAGCCAATGTCGAATCAAACGGAGAGCAAAATTTCGTAACTCAAGTAGATGTTAGCGTGTATATCGCTAGCTCCGAAACTAGTGTGGCAGTTTGTTAGTGAGCGTAGATTGCGTAACGAGTAATTATACGACTAATGCAAAAAGAATGCGCGAAAGCGTACATGTTTTGCAGATGAGCTCAGCGCCGTTAAAGGAAAACTTACTTACCTTCACCCTCCACTACGATGTCGTAATCTCTACAGCCAAAACCGACTAATTTTAGTCGTCGTTTGTGGCACAACCGACTAAAATTAGTCGGTTGTGCTTTGTGGCTTTTTCCATAGGCAGGAAACTTTGATTTCTTACCACCGAATATCCACAGGTACCTAAGACAAAACGTAGTTCGGGAAAATTTACTATTCTTGGATCGGTGGACTTGCGACACGGGGGGAGCGTGCTGTTTGCAGGCAACATGGGCGCTGTGAAACGCTGATTGTGTAAACTGTTCTCCCGATTCTAACATGAAGAAGTTTCCGGAACGGCTTAAGGATCGCGACCCACCCCGTCGCGCCCCGTACGCCCCGTTGCATCCCGTAACGCCCCGTTACCAAAGGAGCAGTACGAGTAAAACACATTGCAGTACAATTTCCATATCAATATGTCAGAAATGACTGAATTGTATTACAGGATCGTATATTCCACAGTGGCGTTTAGCTCGCTAACCGCCCGTATCTGTTCAAAAATCAATTAAAACACATTAAATCAATAACGTCCGACAATAATGTTCCTATTTTCCCGTACTATGTAAAGGTACAAATATATGTCGCACGCATCAGGCGGTCGTCGCTCGTCTGTTGATACATCAATCCTTAAGTGTTGACCCGCATATCAGATATCACCAAAGTGGACATACATCTCGTCGCTAGATCGCGGCTGACCGACAACACACAAAGCTTACCTCTACTCAAAACAACGCCAGCTTCGACTCAAAATGAAGCAATGGACCTACCTACGAGCACCCGATGTGGATTTGATTTGAAAGGTGAGAGAAAGGCCTGTTGGGTGTCGTCTTACTGTGTGCGTGTGCGGCTATTATTTCTATGTATCGCTATGTCGGTCACGATCACACGAGTCTACTGCTCCGTCATCCGTAAGAATATCACTAAGCGTTACAAGCACAGCAGTGGATGATGCAGCGTGGTGGCAGGAGTCTCTTTCAGGTCTATGCCACGGCTGAAACGTAGCTACTGGTGGATTAAACACCCGAGGCTTGGGTTTTTGCCGACGCGGGCGGTGTTTTGATCGAGCCCCTCTCAACTACTATTTAAGAGGTGCAGGTACCGCTTATTCGCTATTGCTGCCACTGACTCTCAAACGCCTCTACTCATCCATAACAAAGACGAGCAACATAATCATGCGAATGTCGAGGGGAAGAGTCTTCGGGGACGGAAGCTGGACGACTCTTCCCTTTATTCATCAACGAGCATTATTGGCGATGGCGTTTCGAACTTGTGCGTCGCCGCCGCATCTTCGTTTTATTTACTGCGGAGTGCGAACTAGCAAGCAACGGATACCACCTGGACTGTGAGTGATTGTCACTTGACATCTCGCGCTGGCAATGAAGAAGGGTCGCCATTGCCGCAGAGAACTTCCAGGATCTGAACAATGCCGACTATTTCAAGTACCTTGGCGAGTTCCCTGCTGGCCTGCCGCTGAGGCTCACAAAAAACGACCAAGTCAAATTTGGTCGCAATCGTGCTTTGTTAATAGCGATCTCAGCAGAGAATACGGTGTTAGATATTTTTAGTACATTTAATGATTATATATTCACCGTGAAAATGTGTCATCGTGCATTTTTTCATCGCATAATTGCCTGCTGTATCTGGCCAAAACAGTACGGAAGAACGATAGTACCCGTGGGAAATATGGTATAGATCTAACGGTGCACATAAATTCTGTCAGTCGCGTGTATACGTGCAAGATGAACCTCTTGGATTGACCGTGCGATGCGAAGTACCTGCTGTACTAGCGAATCTTCTGGTACTGATCTGATGGTACGTATTTTCATTGCGGTATTTGATACCTGGCGGCCCTGTACGGTTGTATTTGTATTATTCTAATCGCTGAATATCCATCGTATTGTCCGTACAGCAAAAAACTCGGTCTGTTGTAGAGCGATAAGAATAGTATTGATATTCTCGACGAACTATTTTAGTATATTCGTATAGAAAAGTTTTTGAGGGATACAGGTCATATTCAGTACATAAAGGACAGACACTGATCCAGATGCATATGTCGCTCCAGTACTTATTACAAAAGTTTTTTACAAGAAAAAGCAGTGGAGGCCACCAAGCAAAAAGAAGAAAAGATGAAAAAACCATAAGCCCGAGGAACAGGAAGGCATGCCACAGCATCAGCACTGCCCTCCTGAAAAGCGTCGCGGAGATAGGAACCCAAAGTGCCATGAAGAGCAGCAGAAAGACGTTGCATGAATTCACGTCGCACATCCCCCCCAAAACGCCGAAACGGAAAAGAAGTAGATCGATGAACAAAATGCTGCATACGGACATAACTGTCAGAGCGCAAGGAACGAGAGTCAGCGGAAGCGACTCCAGTACTTATCACAGTGTACAGTTACGGGGAATTGCGGGATGCGAAGCAATGAACAAGCAATCAGTACGGGGTGGGCCGCGATCCTAATGCTACTTCGTCGGAGCTCGCCTTTCTACCCAAAGGCACCCAGTTTGGTGTAGAGGGAACTCCTAGGTACTCTCGGCGGCAGTATGAGGGCAAGTGGAGTACAGCACGGGTGATGGTGTGTTCCGCACGGAGTCGGTTCGGGATTCGCGGTACGTCACTTCCCGGTCGCCAGTGATACTGGCTGACTTTCACCTCAGGCACTGCGCCATAAGGCTAGCTCACGTCTCCAAAATAAGCACGAACACACACTAGGGAATACTGACCTTGGTTCCGAAGTCATTGGCGGCTAGTCGGCTGGGCGCGAGTTGGACTGTCCAGTTTTCGTCGAGGACGTGGGCGCGAAAAACTCGCTCGAGAATTACCGGCGTCGGGACCCGCCTCACATTGCGCGGAGAGCAGCAGTTCTAGCGGCCCCAATTTCCTTCTTTGAAAGCTTGAGCATCTTACATGATATCATTGAAGGAGCTGGGGAAGTTTGGAGAAGCGTGGTGAAGGGAGTCGCAGCAAAAGGTGTTGCAGGAAAAATGCTGCCGGATGACGGAATGGCTTAAGCGGCACTCGTCGACGATTCGACCGTGCCGACGAGGTGAGGCCAGCAAGACCTATCAGAAATTCACATGTCCGTCCCAAAGCGCTCACTAGCGTCGGTGAACACTTTTTCACGAGTCGTTTCATTTTTGCAGGTTGCTGAGAACCCCACAGCGTTCACATGCTGCGTTGTTTTTTCGCAGTACAAACGCTCTCACAACCGGGAGCAACGTCGCATACCGCCGGCCATATATAAGTTTTCCGCGCGCTAAAGTATCACACACACGCTTTAGCAAAGCTGCAGCAGCCGACATCACTGGCAAATGTATTGATGTTGGGGGCACTGATACTGAGGACGAGTTTGCTGAGTTATACCGTCGGCGGGTTTGGGATGAGAGTAGCGCGTCGCTGTTTGGCATGCGATGCAATTGCAAAGGGTGATGTCTCAAACACGCAAAAAGGTGCGTTGACTTTGCATTGCATCGCTCATTAAGAGGGTGTTAAGGTGTTGTGATGCTGCACCTGCGTGTTATGGCGGGAAGGACAGTAGAATGTGCCAAAAACTAGAGGTAGTTTTTTATCGCGCGTATGAGAAATGTAAGTCATGTTGGTAACCAACTATATTTGAAGTGTAGCTGAAAGCAGTAAGAGACGTCTGTCAATGGGCATGCATAAGCAGCGGGTGCATCATGAACCTTCAATGGTCATGTCGCAGCTGCAACATGACTCTCATGCGCATTCGCATGGTTCATGCTGGACAAATCATTCATGGTGTTGCATATGGTTGGGTTCCCACCAAGTGGTTGGCAATGTGTTGCAGCATTTCACATGCACAAATTTCACTGCGATGAGGTCGAATAGCTAATTTTCATATCTAATGTGGAAGCTAGATGTGGCCTCATGAGTTTGCCAGCAGTTGGAGAGCAATGGAACGGACTGCGAGGCGATGCACTGTAAAAATCAGAAATTAATAGTCTGAAATGTTGTTCGAAATTCCCTGTTTAGCACAATCGACTGATTTTAGTCGGTTGTGCTTTCTCGTCATTAAACATACAACATCTACTCAGAAAGTCCCAATGTGCTCAAGATGCACACTCAACCCACTGTTGAGATCGGAGAATCACGCCATTTCATCAGATCATTGTGTATATAGTGAAAGTTATTGTTGGAAGTAGAACAAATTAGAATTTCAGATTTTGCCTTTGCGGGCGGTCATTTTTCTATCATGTGGGTTTTATTCAGGTCAATGAAAGTCCAATGTTATGTGCTTCTTTGGGCATGAAATTCGTGCCACAGATAGTTTGGAGTGTTGGGAGCAACATGTTGGTATCATTTTCAATATTTTCAAAATCTAGAGCAAGTAATAGCGTTAACTACACAAGGTGCACAACCGACTAAGATTAGTCGGTTGTGTCCGGCTGTAGAGATTAAGTAGCTCAGCCTAGCTTGCGCGCCGTCTCGCAGCGTCACGCCACCCTCGAAAGATACGAGCGTCTCATGAGACGTGCGGTTGTCGCTTCGGACAAACGTGATCCGGCGCGTTTTGACGGTTGATTAGTTAATCTCACTGATTATTAGTACGCTAATACTTAATTAGTGACGTGAGGTAATTAAAGTTGTTGTACATCTGCGGGTGTTCACTTCCTCGGACGGTACGGAATTTAAATTAAAAATTTAATTCAAATTGAAATTGTTTACAACATGTACCGTATGCGCCGGTTTACAACAATTACCCTATTACCGTATTACCCTCCCAACACAGTAAAATGAGAGCGTCTGAGTCGTACAATCATTAATTCGCCACACTCACATCAAATACGAACAAAGCCCAAACCCACACACTAGCCACGGACAAAAGAAATGTGTTGCTGCAGCAGCACAACTATTATAAACATTCAGGAGGTACGGCCCGCGAGTACCGAGGGCAGTCGACACACGTTGCACGATCTTGCGGCGCACCTCAGCAAGAAAGCGCGGAGAAAGGGAACAAACGTGGAGGAATGCCGAAAGTACAACTGCATGCGAATATACGGCTCACGATGAAGAATGCGAACCACACGAGAGCCCTCATGTGCAAAGAAACCGCAGTGCAAAAACATTAGGATTGCTGATCTAAGGGGTCCAATTCCTCGCAGACCAAAGGAGCGAGACGACCACCACTCTCCACGGCAACGGGGCAGTGATCATGGTCCGCGTGGACATGGGGAGTGCAAGCTCGGGCCGAGTTTGATAACGGTTTTCTATACAACATCAGTTGATTCACAAGGACCAAAATAAGTGGGAAATACCGGTAAGCCAATATTTCAGGAGCTTATCATATATATGGGCTGTTGGTATTCAATTGTGGGTATACAACTGCTCGTAAAATCACACACAGTAATTATCAACAGTGGCGCTACCGTTTTGCAAGTCACTCTGCTCATGCACCCATACGGGCATTGGTACTCCACATCCTTCTTTAAATTCCGCTGTTAGATAGCTTTCGTTCTCGTAACTGCGAGTTAGTATTGTCGTGTCAGTGGTTTTAGTAGCACGAGGCCAGTAGTTGTACGTGAAAGTCTTATTGCTTTCTCAATGCATCTGTCATATCATAACAGATCACACACAGAGACACACACAGATGCACTCGACCACACACACACAAAACAGACACATCCAACCCTCCTCCCACACGCACACACGCACCAACCAACACACACCCCCTTACCCACACGAAAACACACACACACACCCCCACAAATAAAAAATACCCGACCCTCTTCCCACTCTTACAATCACAACCGCTTGAAAATTCAGTGTAAGCAACATTTCATTTCATTCGCCTGAACTATAATCGTAGCCACGTGCAGTAGTTTTGGATGAATCCACCTGTGCCATTGCGCAGATCATGGTAGAAATGTTTTCTATCATTAACTCTCGTCCCAACGAGTAACTGACACTATTGTAAGTCATCACGATTCACAAACCATCACATCGTATGTGTTGCACCGAACCTAGTCGAGCTTATGGATGCTGAAAAACACATACATTCACAAAGACACAAACACACATATTTTTTCAAGTGAATGAAGAAGGAACATCACCTTGCCGAACCTTTCTTGTTTAAATACAAGGACATTGACACTCCACAAGATTACACACACAAGCAATTCCACATGTCTATCACTGCCAAGAAGCGAACACAGTGTCAAGGATGAGGGCAACAAGATGGTCTAAAATATTGTAACATAATTGAAAGCAGAATCTTTTCACCGTATGGCTTACGAAATTGCACCCTAGCTATTAAAGGTCGTTACGGCGGTGTAGCAACTCCGCCGCTGTCGCGTGCGCCCCTCTGAACATCAACTTACTGTATCGTTGAGAATTCGGCGGTGCCGCAGAACAACAATTTATCGAGTCTTCTTAGGCCGACTGAATCGATGGTCAGCCTGTTCACATTGAAGCCACAATAGGCTCCTCGCCACCGGAGTCTGCTCCCTCCATCTTTTTTCCCTCGTCGGTCTCGTCCGTGCCGGATGATTGAGAAGCGGCCGTCTCTCCGGGCTTCTCAAACGGCCAGAAACCATTTATTTTGGCGAAGGGGAAGTACATGGCAGAGCTGACGACCATGATCAGGATGCCAATCTCCAGGAGCGGGGTCTGGCCAGAGAAGACGTAGTTGGAGGTGGTTCCAAACACAAACGCGAATCCTGCGAGGTTGATGATGATGGCGATAGGGTAGAGAGGCGTTTTGTAGAGACGAATGGCATTGGGGCTCTGCTTTCTGAGGATGCACAGGCCGACAGCCTGGGACATGAACTGGATGATGAGGCGCGTGGTGAGCATGCCCTCGATGAGGATACCCAAGTCCACGAAGCAGAGGGCGCAGGAAATGACGCCGAGGACGACCAGCGAGTAGTCAGCGAGGCCCTTCTTGGTGGCATGCTCATGCCCAAACCACTTGTAGAAGTAGCCATCGCGGGCAGCGGAGTAGGGGATGAAGGCGTAGCCCAGAAGGAGCGCGATGCAGGAGCCAAAGATGGTGTAAACCACGACGATGGTGAAGAAAATGGCAAAGGGGCGGCCAAAGAGGATCTCGCAAAAGGTGGACATGACGTAGTTTGCAGAGTCCTTGTCCTCCAGCACGGTGGCCACGAAACCATCAGGGCCATCCCAGGGGACCACGCCCGCAATGGAGATAGAGACTGCGAAGTAGATGAAGGCCATGATGACGCATGTGCCGACGGTGGCTTTTGGAATGACGCGACGCGGGTTCTTCACTTCGTCGCCCATCTGGCAGGCGTCGTAGTAGCCGGTGAAGTCGTAGATTCCGATGCGCATGCATGTTCCCATGCTGTAGATGAGTGCAGGCATGTTGGCAGGGGAGTTCCATCCGGGGGGTGCCACCAGGAACTCCGGGTTGAAGTTCGCAAAGCCGGCAATGATGCAGAAAAGGATGGCGCCAACGGTGCCAACCCACAGCGCGATGGTCATCTTACCCACGAAGGTGAGGTCCTGGTAGAGGAAGAGGATGGAGAGGACGCAAAAGCCGCAGCCAATGAGGCTGTTGTACACCCAGTTGGTGATGCCTGTGATGTAGGCCAGGTATTGCGCCATGGCCAGATAGCCAGAGGCGACCTCGATGGGCGCACTGAAGAGAAACTGGAAAATGAATTGAAATGCCATGAAGCGCCCCCACTTGTCCTTTCCGTATGACTCACGCAGATAGATGTAGGAGCCCCCGGAATATGGCATCTGAGGCAGGTGCGAGCGACGGAACAGTTTAGTCGACAGCTAAAGCACAAAACGTGACGTGTAAATCCGTTGCACCGTAGTCAATCACAACTTTTTTATTTGTCGTGACGAATCAGGTACCAAGCGGTTCCGACGACTTGTGATAATGTCCATTTACTTTGAGACACGGTGAGCGTGGAAGCAATACAACAGCGATTTAGTTCGTTGTGCGAGTCGTCGTAGTAATATTTCCGTATCATCGTACCATGGAGCTCAGCTCTCCCCAGATCGTAGAATCAAACATACAGACAAACGCCGCCATTGCGTAGCCAATTAGCGCCTGTAGATTTCGCACATAAACTTCGTTAGTGTGACGGCGGTGAGGCGGGTAGCCCGAGCTTGAGAGGGGTCGTCAAGCTTGACTACGAGGATATTGGCAATAGCTGCAGATGACAATAAATATATACAATCAGCCAGAGCACAATAAAAAGTACGGCGCCAGGAAAGTGACATCCGGGGATAAAGAAGCACCGCCGCCCAAGTAAATCCTCCGGAAGCCTCGACTTGGTAACCGAATAGACAATAAGTAATCTGCTGGCGAAAGAATTAAGTGTAGTTCATGCGATTTCAGGAAGGATTGGGGAGCCTGGCGCTTACATGAGGCCCGGCTGGTACAGAGGCGGCGTACAGGAACGGCACAGTGATGAACGGGCCCGTGCCGAACATGTTCAGCGTCTGCGGAAGCAGCATGTCGAAGCGCACACACAGATTAGGTCACATAAAATACAACGTCAGCGTTGTATCAATATTCAGGCACGACTCGGATATATCGGCCCGCTAGCCGCGGCAAACAAGAATACTCGGCAGTGCTACAGGTCATATTACGTACGAGCCGCTGGTCTTTCGCAAAACATGTAGTGCGAGTACCCGTAGCGATAAATAATGAACAATGAGTAGTGGCGTCGATATACATTTCCTCTCGTGCTGTTGTGGCGGGTTCACCCACATTGATGCCAACTGCCTGGAGTAGACCGAACTTGTCGCTTTCGTAAGTCTTGGCAGTCATGCTTTCGGAAATTTCCCAAGCGTCTCCACTTGCAGTGGGAGAGTCAGGCCCTTCACTATCAATCTTGTCGGACTTCGTGCTCTGGAGTGGGGCGCTCGACTCTTTGGTTACCGCGTTTCCTACGCCGGCACCGGCCAGAGGATTGACCGCTTCGGCCATCGCAGACTTGCTTGAAGGAAAGTCTTCGCCGGTGAAGAAGATAGGTAGTGGACTCAAATCTCTACAGACTCGAGAGACGTTATTGTTGTGCCGTCTCCTGATGCGCCGAGTGTAGTAAGCCCTGGGCAGTGGAGCGACTATTTATATTTACAAACAGTAGTCGTCGGCGTGGCGCGCAGAAGCAGTGATTCTCGTGCGCCAGTCTGGCGATATCCTCGTTTTACATTACGACCGAAAGAAACTACCAGATGGTATTCACACGGTACGGGTAGTTCTTCGGGGGAGGGTTCGAGTATAATAATAACAGTACAGGGGCTGCGAGCAATCCTCGTTTTATTCGCTATTCTGATAGATGTATCAGCAGCAAATACTATATTGCATGAATAATTCATTCTAATTCACTGAGATAAATCAGCGCCGAGGCTTTCAATCTAACAAGCCCCCGGTTCAAACCCTCGGCGGTTTTATAACGGCGCACGGCGCGCCACACATCTTTCCGATGATATACGACAAGGATCCGTCGCCCGCAGGGGATTGTACGGGTTTAGCGAATAATGTCTATCTGTCGCTACTCGGTACGGGCTCTCGCGCAGATAAACTCGGATGATGATGGAGGGCGTCATGTTCCATTGATTGGTACGAGTATCAGCAACCAAGCCACGAAACTAACACAAACCACACAGCGACAAGGCACAGTTCGGTGCCTGTTTTTGTGGCTATCTTTGTGGCAGTTCGTCGCTTCCCGGGCATGGGTGCTGTAGACTCTGGTACATTGCGTTGTGACATCAGTTATTTACGCAAACAACATTTCGTTCGTCAACTACTTATGTTCCCTTTCGTCGGTTTTTAGGGGATGTGCAGCGAAAAATAATGCCTCGTCTTTCTGCTGCTCTCCATGATACTTTGGGTTTCTATCAGCATCTTCGCGATGCTTTGCAGGTGGAAGACAACGCGGATGCTGTGGCACGTCTCCTTGGTCCTCGGGCTTTGGTCGGTGGGTTTTTCCCTATTTATTATTTAATTTTCTCTTTTTGTTCGGCGGTTTCCATTTCTTTTCTTGTAATAAGAAACTTTTTTTACAAGAAATAAAAGCAGCGGAGACCACCAAGCAAAAATAAGAATAAAAGCGGAAAAAATAAACCTGAAGCCCGGGGAGCAGGAAGGCATACATAATAGATGTCTCATCTTTCGCGGATGGTGGCAAAGTTGACCAAAGAACCGGCCTGAAGCTGTGTTCAGAGGAAGGCATTATGTACCATTTCATTAAATTAAATATGTATAGCGCGCGCGGGCGGCACCCTACCTTGAAAAAGTGGGGGGGCGCCCCCCCCCCACGCCGAGCGCGACAGCGCGAGGCCCGACCCGAAGGGGGGGGGGGGGGGGGGGGTCTGGGGGGGGGCCATCCAGCCCCCCCCCCCCCCCCCAGATTTTTTTTTCTATGTAACAAAGGCATGTTTTCTTAATAAAAAATTTGAAAACCTCGCTGCCTCGCTCATTTACCGGCCAATGCATTTTATTGCATGTCAACAATTTTACGAAAAAGACACATTCTGACTTAGTGACCTGTAAATGTAACATGACCTGATGACCCAATGTAATTATTATTGTCCGGATATTGTTATTATAAAAATGCTGAAATTTGGAAAGGTTCGGCGAAATGGGCAATCAAGGCAGCATCGAAATGGTTAATAATATAACACATAAATAATCCGAAAAACCAAATACGCAATTTTCCATTCGGGCTAAACCGGAAAAGAAAAATAAATTTTGACTTCTAGTCTGTCTGAAAAATATGCTGCAAACGAATATCATCAATGTAATCATTGCACGTGCAAACAAAGGCACCAGAGTATCACCGAAGGCGCCGTGGCAGGTCGGGATTCCATCTGAAAAAAGGTGTTCAGAAACATTGGGTGGCATGGTGATGACATCACATGGAGGCAGCCGAAGTCTGCCTCTTGTCATTGTCCCAGCCCTACATTGGTACAATCTCTGCATCATCACAACATGGTTAGCAGTACATTGAAAATAGAGAGTAAAGGCATTTGAATAGTTGAATTTCATTTACATGAAAGAAAGCTTGGACATAACATGAAACAATCTGCCCAACACCTTCGACACATTGGAACACAACTGCCTTTGCTGCTTGTCGGTTGAATAAAACCGCAATGGAGCGCCGTGGAGGAACATCTCATTGTACTTCTGCAACGATGCGGCAATAAAACGGTCAGACTGGCTTTGAGCATGCATGTTGAAATGCACAATGGACTCGTAAGCATACATCTCGAACTTTAGCCCACGGTGACCGATTGCATGCTTGTCAAAACACGCACACATCCCCTCAACCACTGCCTCATTCGCAATCTTAAGTACAACCATCATATAGATGAAAAGGAAAGCACTGGCACCATCATACCACTTTCTTTTAGTCAGCACTTTCCTTTGGATGTCAACGCCAGAGACAGAAATGCTCCCGCCAGCATCATCCCATTTGTGGCGTGCCGTACTAGACGCAGCGCCTTCATAGAAATCTGTCACTTCCTTATGCAGACGCGTGGCCAAAACCTTCAGGGCAGCGAATGAATCCTCCCAGGATTCGACATTGATGCCAGCATTGTGCGCCCACTCCCAGACCTTTTTGTATTGGGGCTGCACGACGTTGTGAAGGTAATTGTCGAGTGACTGGCCGCCGGGTAGGGTTGGCCTGCAGAATAACCTCAAGTCCATGCACTTGGAAGCAACAGCAATCATTTCATGCTCATCATCAATGAAACGAACCTCAAAGAAGTGCATCATATTGTCGATCCAGTCCGCAATGAGATGTTGAAGATCCTTATCGGCTTGTTCTTGGGTGTTCGACGGTACGCTGGATGGAAACGTATCGCAGTGAATCCGCAACTGCTCACCCAGCAGAGTCCCCGTCTCCAGGAAGTCCGCGTAGGTGGTAGATTCGCCAGGCTGCCGACCGTGGATCGGTTTGTGCAAAGCCGGGAAGTGCTCTACGCTGAAGCCCTTCTCCGCCCTCAAGGCATCTCGCATCTCTCGCATCTCTTGCAGAAACTTTTTCTCAAAAGCCAGCGGCTCCCACGGAATGACATTGACTGTTTGCATCTTCAAGCTAAGATGCATGCACTTGTCGAGCAGCGGGACAAGACAAGTTACCTCTCCCATGAACCAGTAATCCAAAAGGCAGTCATCGATCCACCCTTGCATCCGCCTCCTCTCCTCCTGCTTCAGCCTGGGCGTGGCGACCTTATCTCTGATCGCCCTCAGTAACACCTTGTAGTTTCTGACAAAATTATGGTACACTTTGTGCTCGGATTGAGCAAATCTAGTGTCATAGAAGCGCTTCAATGCATACATGACGATCTCCTCCTCCTTCGCGATGTCGATGAGCGTCTCGAAACCTTGACCGTAGTTGAACTTCGAATAAATATCAGAGATCATTTGAGAGATGAGTGCATACCACTTCACCTCCGGAAGATCGCCCTCCATCTCCGCATGCTCACTTGCTTCCTGCTCATCCGTATGTCTCCCATCGCCTTCGGTAGCCACTCCAGCCAATGCATTGCCGTTGAACGCGTTCCGCGCTCGCTCAGTTGGCCTCCTCTCTCGTCTACTTCTCCTTAATGAGTCGTTAGAAGCTTCTTGTGGTCCGGAAGGTTGCTCATCCATGTCATCCGTAGAGGGTGGTTCACGTTGAGCAGCAGCACACACATTGATCTGCCGAGCCACGCACATCTTGTCCTTCCTCACATCACCGATGGTGAGCTCCAACCGGTGTGCCGCATCCGAGGTGCACAATAGCCACTCCATCATTCGTTGCACAGCTGCAGGGTCGTTTCGCTCTACTTCTGGTAGCAACTGCTTCGCGATTTCCTCAGAAACATTGTTAGCGAAGTATTGACCATCAGCGGCAAATCCGACTAACTATTGAGCAAGCTCTTCCCGCGTGAAACGCAAAGTGTCATGCATACAACTTTGGATCAGCTCGTCTGCAAGGCCCTTGCCTGTACCATCCTTAGCAAAGATGTAGTCAACAAATGCAGCCTTTACCTCACCCTTGTCAAACATCAGCACGCCGACAGCTTGGTCAGTGCGGTGTTGTTCGGTGACCTTGTCTGCCGTTGCAGCGAACACTCACAGTACAGAGTTACTAGCAGTATCTCTTCTAGATAGTTCTTTTCTAGATAGTTCTAAGAGCTTGTGTGATAAGGTTAGGTAGACGGTACAGGTAACCTGAGTTAACCTGTATCACTAGTAATAGTTTGGTTTAGTTAGCAGACAGCACAAGCTACAGGTTCTAAGGCTGTTTCTAGAACAACTGCGGTGTGGATATTTAAGATAGGGACTTACTGGTAGAGGTGAGAGACCGGTACAGAATAGAATTACGCCACACCCAGACTGTAAGAAACCCTGTTCCTAAGACAATCTTATTAATTCTCTCTACGCTGTATAATTAGATCCAGAGATTAGGTTCTACTATTAGTCTAAGGTTGCCAACTTAGCCTAACCAAAGTAGCACCTCACACGTGGTTTCGGAGCCTCAGAACAGCTAGACGAGACGAAGATGTCTAACCGAGCAGGAGAGAGACTACCAGAGGAAGTTGATGGTCGACCAGAGGGGGCGCCTTCTGGGCCGACACCGCCGACGTCGACGGATGGTAGAAGACAGACAGTGCGAGAAGGATCGAGTCCCACGATGGAGCCTATGTCGGTACACGTCACCGAGATGCTTGAACGACTAAGTAACCGAGTTGACACTTTTTCGACTGAGCTATCTCAACTGCGTGACCACGTCGACAACGGTTTCAGACATTTTGAAGGACGAGTGAACAGAAGCCGAGAGACGGAGAATTTTCTTCGAGGAGAACAATTGAGATCGGAGAGGACGCGAGAGATGCCAAGCATGATGCCGAACGATGTCAAACCAGCCAAGATCAAGAGCATCGCTACGACTAACATCGACGAGCTGAGAAACTGGTTCCGACATGCGCGAGGGTATCTACGGTATCACAGCGTTAACCCTGAAGAGCAAAGAGGAGTGTACTGGGTATCTGGCTTTCTGGAAGGACCACTATCGAAGTGGTGGTACTCCCAAGTTGCGCAGACTGGAGATGAAGTCGGTGGAGGATTTTCCGG
Organism: Tetraselmis chui; assembly: GCA_026401115.1. Taxonomy (NCBI): domain Eukaryota; kingdom Viridiplantae; phylum Chlorophyta; class Chlorodendrophyceae; order Chlorodendrales; family Chlorodendraceae; genus Tetraselmis; species Tetraselmis chui. The sequence continues at coordinate 68,674 of JAPMLY010001205.1, forward strand.
AGTTTCTGAGATGGAGAAATCCTTAATTCAGGAATTCTGCGGAAGAACACCGGCGGAACAAGCGAGATTGAATTTGGACAAAGCAAGACAGAAAACCACGGTCCTGAAGTACGCGAACTATTTTCGAGAACAATTATTGGAGCTTCCTCACCGTCACGAAGAAGATAACGTACATGATTTCCAGCGCGGTTTGAGACCCTCGATTCATAAGGAGGTTGCCCTGAAAAACCCTAAGACCCTACACGAGGCGATTCAAGCAGCTCTGCGAGCGGAGGCAGCGGAGACCAAGATTGAGACGACCCAACGCTCGACAGGCCGACTGAACGCCATCGAAGAAGACAGCGACTTTTCAGAGGCAGGGGAGGAGATCGACAGTGAGTCGGAGGAAGATTCGCATGGCGCGACCGAAGAAAAGCCGCGGGAGCTGTACGAGATTAGACGCCTCACTCAAGAGGAGGTCGACAGATTTAAGAAGGAGGGCAAGTGCTTCATTTGCCACAAGAAGGGACACATCGCTATCGACTGCCCAGACAGAAAGAACAAGAAGAATGACAGAACGAGGAAATCCCGGCCGGGAAAGTGAGACCTGAGTCGGCAGCTCGCGGCAAGCTGCAGGATGAGGTTTCGTCTCCTACAGCGACTCAGGAAGAGACCAGAACAGAAGAAGTACGAGACCCGTTACCTCAAACGACATTGAGGCCAGTCTTTAGGAGCAAGGACTTTAGCGACTGGATGATGAATAGGGAGTATTTCCTGAAGTACTCTCAGACCTACGGACCTTTCGACTTAGATGGAGCTAGCGATAATGACGGCCTTAATTCTCAAGTGGCGGAGGATTTTTGCTGTCCGGCGCGCCCATTTCAGGAGAGAGATTTACAGAAGTACCGGAGAATTTGGCTAAATGCGCCATTTAATGAATTAGAAGATTTTTTGGGCCATTATTTGCGGAGTAAACTGCTTCATCCCCATCTGAGAGCGGTTATAGTGGTTCCAAAATGGAGGTCAAAACCATGGTTCAAGCTGCTGCGAAATTTCCGACTTGTCGACGAGCTGGCGGCGAAAGAACATGTGTTTACCTGCCCCACGAACGATGAAATAGAAGGAAGAAGGCAAGATGTTGGACCGACAAGATGGACGACGCAAGTCTACGTCGACGACACCGATCGAGTTCGATTTCTGCCTCAGAACCTACAGAATCCCCCGAAGACCTACTGGACTCACTCGACGACTCTTGTTACCGATGGCCGACGAGTGTTACTAGCGAAAGAGGACACTGGCATGGTCTGGTTTCCTGGTGGCAAACAGGAGATTGAAGACGCGACCCCGGAATACACAGCAGTGCGAGCTCTTACGGAGACAACTGGATTTAAGGTGAGCGAAACAAATTTACGCCTTTTAGGGACGGAGTCTTCCGGACAGAATAAGCGCTACGTGTATATCGCTCGCGTTCGACCCGGATCGATACCGGACGCTACGTCAACTTCTCGGGCAGTATGGGCTACCTGGAAGGAATTAATTTCGGCACGGCGTACGGGTTATCTAGTCTGTGGAGAACAGCAGTTCCCTCTTCGTTACGAGACTTTTGGGAAACCGATCGACGGGTGGATGAACAAGAACGTCCGACTAGAAGACAGTGTTCCTGCGACGCTACATGTATCCACAACCCAGTCTGGAACAAGTCTGTTAGTGTTGAGAGGCACCTTACGCGGACATCGATGCCGTATTTTGGTTGACTCTGGCGCTTCGGAAAATTTCTGCAAGGCTGAGTGGGTACGGGAGCATCACATCCCGACAGTTACTGGAGAGAAATACCGGATAAAATTGGCAGATGGTAGTACAACTACGACTCGCCAGCGACTACGGAATGAAGTGCTCACAGTAGGGACCCTGGACATACGTCTGGACGCAATTACGACAGAACTGGACAAATTCGACATCATCCTCGGTCAACCTTGGTTACAAGCCGTCAACCCGGATATAGATTGGTCTACTAAAACGATTCGCGACCGTAAAACTGGCGAAGCTATGGTGTCTGGCGACGAGTACACCGTACCTGTGACAGTACATCACTTGGAGGCGGATGCGATGGCAAAGCTGCTTAGGCAACAACCAGCAGACCTCTTCGTGATTGGACTACGAGAAGTACAGGACGCGGTCGACGACATCAACACTGACCAACAACCTGAGTGGACGACTTCGTTACGAGAATCCCTGAATGAGTTTACGGACATTATCAAGGAGCCTGACGGTCTACCGCCAACTCGCGAGTGCGACTTTGAAATTAATTTGGAGTGCGATGAACCACCTAAGGAGCGAACGTACCGTATGTCACCAGCAGAACTCCGGGAGGTTCAAGTACAATTGCAAGACTTACTCGCAAAAGGCTGGATTCGTCCGTCTAAATCTCCGTACGGTGCCCCGATTTTATTTGTACGCAAGAAGGATGGTACCATGCGTATGTGCGTAGACTACCGGAAACTCAACGACCTCACGAGGAAAGATCGAACACCGTTACCCCGGATTGATGAGTTACTCGACTCGCTATATGGGGCTCACTATTTCAGCACGCTGGACCTGTATAAAGGCTATCATCAAGTTCGAGTCAAGGAGCGCGACATACATAAGACAGCATTCCGAACTCATTACGGATTGTTCGAATACTGCGTTCTACCCTTTGGACTTTGTAATGCCCCAGCTGGATTCCAAGCGATGATGAATCGAGTTTTGGCCCCGTATCTTGGCAAGTTCTGCGTGGTATATCTGGACGACGTGTTAATCTACAGTAAGACGGCCGACGAACACCTCGAGCATATTCGACTCGTGTTACGAGAGCTGCAGCGACACCAGTTGCATATCAAACTCTCTAAGTGTTACTTCGGACGATCGAGCGTCAATTTTCTTGGGCATGTGGTGGAAGCTGGACAGATCCGAATGGACCCCGACAAGGTGGAGGCAGTACAGAATTGGCCCCGACCGAAATCAGTGACTGAAGTACGTGGATTTCTGGGACTTGCTGGATATTACCGGAGGTTCATCAACCAATTCGCAACCCTAGCAACCCCATTAACGGACCTGACCAAGAAGACACCGGAATTTCGCTGGACCTCTCAAGCCGAGTCAGCATTCGAGCAAATTAAAGACGCGATGGTACGTGCACCAGTACTGGTAATTCCTGACACTTCTCCTAATGCAAGGTACACACTGTACACAGATGCTTCTGGATTCGCAGTAGGAGCTGTGTTGTTACAAGACCAAGGTATTGGATTACAACCTGTTGCGTACCATGCTCGAAGGATGAACAAGCATGAGGTACACTATCCTGTCCACGAACAAGAGCTACTGGCAGTTCGCGACGCTCTACTGAAGTTCCGTTGCTACTTAGATGGCGCGGCGGGATTTACAGTAATTACGGACCACGACACGTTGCGACACTTCTTTCGACAGCGCGATTTGTCTACTCGACAGGTGCGATGGCTTCAAGTTCTAGCACCTTACCAGCGACAGATGGACATCGTATACAAGAAGGGAGCAGTCAACCAGGCAGACGCTCTGTCTCGCCGACCTGACCTGAAGAACTCATTACAGAAGCTGCAACTGTTACGCGATTGGACCAACGACGAAGCAGAATGCGAGTTACACGCGCAGATGTTTTCCCTGGAATCCCGGTTACATCCTGACTCTGGACTTCATGAGGAAATCAAAAGCGCTTATGATTCGGATAAATACCTGCTTACCCGGAAATCTCTGCCTACCTGGCTGGTACGTCAATCTAACGGACTCTTGTACGCCTACGGGACAAGACTGTATGTTCCGAACGTCTCTACATTACGATCAAGAGTACTGTACGAACTACACGACGCACCGACCGCGGGACACCCTGGTATTATTCGACTATTGGCAGCAGTAACCCGGACGTTTTGGTGGCCTAACATGAAGCGGACAGTACAACACTATGTACGCAGCTGTGTTACCTGTCAACGCAACAAGGCAGCGCGACACAAGCCTTATGGACTCCTTCAATCGCATGAGGTACCGACCAGACCCTTTGAGCATATATCGCTTGACCTGATTACGGACCTTCCTGAGTGCGATGGGTATGATGCTGTGGTGGTATTCGTCTGTATGCTTACGAAACGGACGATTGTCGAGCCAATTACGAAAACGATTACAGCGGAACAATTAGCAAAAGTTATGCACCGCGCTGTTTTTCGACATTTTGGCTTACCACGGAAATTAATATCCGATCGAGATCCCCGGTTTATGAGCGACTTCTGGCAAACCCTATTTAGGGCTGTTGGCACCAAGCTTAATATCTCTACGAGCTATCACCCCCAGACAGATGGCCAAACTGAACGAGTAAACCAGACATGGGAGCAAGTCATACGATGCTATGTGCACCCCTTGCACGACGACTGGGTTCAACACCTTACCAACGTGGAGTTCGCGATCAACGCAGCGGTTTCTACGTCAACGACTATGTCTCCATTTAAGGCGACGCTAGGATTTGAGCCGACATCTCCAACGACGGCTACATTTGAAGATAACGAGCCTAGCCGTACTTTACCGGAGCAAGTGAAGATTCTGGTCGAGATGCACAGATTTGCCCACGACTGCGTCAAAGCAGCCCAGGCACACATGCAAGACGCTGCAAATCGGCACCGGTTACCAGTACCTTTTACAGTTGGCGACAAGGTTAAGCTCAAGGCGACAAATCTACGGTTTGTACAACAGCCATGTTCTAAACTACGCGACCGCTACATTGGACCGTTTCTCATTACGGAGGAAGTTTCCCCGGTTGCATTTCGGCTTAAGCTACCCCCTGGAGTACGGATTCACGATGTTGTACACGCCAGTCTACTGGAAAAATGGAATGCAGAACCAGAACAGGCCAACAGTGCGCAGCCAATCCCGATTGTGCACGATGCGAAGCGATTTGAAGTCGACAAAATACTCGACGTGGCTTTTAACTCCAATGGCACGGGACTTTTATTTAAGGTCCGCTGGGCAGCACCGTTCAACGTACCTAGCGAGGACACTTGGGAACCCATGCGAGGAGTCAACCACTTAAACATCTTTTCCGAATTTCTTCGAACGGATGTTTATCGAGAATTTTCTGGCACCCCTGACTTTGTCAGATTTCGCAATCGCTGGCCTGCAAGAACCCCCAAGAAACCAAGACCCTGAGTACTGCACAGCGAGGACGCTGGTGCTTAAGGAGGGGAGAGTGTCATATCCTAGCCATTTAGCTAAGTGCTAGTATCTGACATTATTTGTTTCCTCTAAATGGTACCTGTATCTTAGCGATATTCAGTGACTCTTTATTTGTCATCACGGCAGTACAACTGTATCGCCGTATTTTCCCTCGACAGTACAGAGTTACTAGCAGTATCTCTTCTAGATAGTTCTTTTCTAGATAGTTCTAAGAGCTTGTGTGATAAGGTTAGGTAGACGGTACAGGTAACCTGAGTTAACCTGTATCACTAGTAATAGTTTGGTTTAGTTAGCAGACAGCACAAGCTACAGGTTCTAAGGCTGTTTCTAGAACAACTGCGGTGTGGATATTTAAGATAGGGACTTACTGGTAGAGGTGAGAGACCGGTACAGAATAGAATTACGCCACACCCAGACTGTAAGAAACCCTGTTCCTAAGACAATCTTATTAATTCTCTCTACGCTGTATAATTAGATCCAGAGATTAGGCAGAACCTCCCGACACGACCGCCCATCAGATAAAAGTCGGCGACTTTCCTCTCGAAGTCTTGGCGTGAGCCTGCCTCCCGCAGAGTCTGTAGCACAAGGCCTCCAGTGCCTTTTGAATCATATCTAGTTTCTCCAATACAACTTTGGCAGACACGTTTTCACTAGCGACACGGGGAGAGGTGCTGCCCGCGACAGGATAGTCAAAATCCATCGCAGTCGGATCTCGGGCGGTGTCGCCACGGGTTCCTGCACCAACGTCATGACTAACCGGCCTAAACGGAGAAGACGGCTGCTCGGGAGAACGCTGTTGGGTAGCGACAGAAGTCACACCGAGTTGGTCAAGCGTATTTTGCCCTTCAAGTGGTGCAGTTTGAAGGTTAGACGGAATCGGAACTGGCACGCCGGGATGCTTCCGGTTATAATGACTAGACCACGCAACCTTTTTATCGGCACAAGACGAAAATACACATCCCGAGACGCCGCACTGCACTCTACGACGCTTACGCTGCGTCACCATCGCGACCGCGTGCTGGACTGCCGGTACTCCGGTAGTCGGTAAACTGGTAAAGATCACGCTACGGCGCTACGCCAAACTGGCCAAAGCAGGTGACTAAATGAGAAGGCCAGAAGGGGGTCAGCCGATCAGGTTAGCAGGAGAATGATTAAAACATAAAAGCAAAAGCAAACTGCCAAGGACTCAGACTGCCGGTACTCCGGTAGTCGGTAAAGATCACGCTACGGCGCTACGCCAAACTGGCCAAAGCAGGTGACTAAATGAGAAGGCCAGAAGGGGTCAGCCGATCAGGTCAGCAGGAGAATGATAAAAACATAAAAGCAAAAGCAGACTGCCAAGGACTCAGACTGCCGGTACTCCGGTAGACGGTAAAGATCACGCTACGGCGCTACGCCAAAATGGCCAAAGCAGGTGACTAAATGAGAAGGCCAGAAGGGGGTCAGCCGATCAGGTCAGCAGGAGAATGATAAAAACATAAAAGCAAGAACAGACTGCCAGGGACTCAGCGAACGACAACTGAAATGGTCCATTGGTCCAGATCCAGCCGGGCAGTTGTGCCGAACACAAGCGTGACAGAAGCGAGAATGATTTACAAAGTCTGTTAACCCGTAGTCTTGACCAGTCGAGTGATCGACTGATCGGTACGGTATGGGACTACGGGAGTGCCCCGAAGTCAGGCCCCGTTTACTAGTCTATCAGAAGTATTGCCTTCCATGCACGGCAATGCGCGGCGATTTTGCCACTGCATTAACTACACCAACAAACCGAAATGGCGTTAACAGTGACAATGGCGCGGATCTATCAATGGGATAACATCCCGATTTCATACGCGCCTGCCCCCAGCTGCCCCCCCCCCTGCCCCCCTCGTGAGAGTTCTCGGCTAACGTGAAGCATTTCAATTATTGGTGAATCATGGCGACTAAATTTACGGTTGATAGAATATACTGTGATATTACCAAGGATCATTTTATCATCATTACCATTTCAGATCGGTAATAATTGAATAATATCGTCACGATTTATAAAATTAATTTCAAATTTGCAAGATTAATGTATTATGGACGGTATACTCGGTTGTAAATGTAGTAATATCACATGTAAATGTTCATGAAATCCCTGTATTGTATATATATCGGTTTCTCCAAAACTTTTCTTTACATTAAAACTAATTCGATATCTGCCGGTTCGTATCCCATCCCAAGTCTAAAGCGAGCCAGGCGCCCAAGCCGGCCACTAGGCGAGCCGGCCGAGCCCCCTCGCCTAGTACGTGTCCATTTCTATTGCACTCATGCTATGCGTGCTTCTATCGTTTTCGCCCCCTTTTCGCCCCCCCACCCTGCTCGAAAAGCCGTTTTGCCCCCCGCATGACCCACCCCCCAAAAGTGCACTTTTTCAAGGTAGGATTAGGGCACAGGAAGGGCACACCCGCGGCACAGCATCAGCACTGCCCTCCTTCAAAGCGTCGCGGAGATAGGAACCCAAAGTACGATGACGAGCAACAGAAAGACGTTATTATCGGAGCACGGTCGGGGAGGGGGCGTCAGCCCCCTCGCGGTGCCTATTGGCGCGTAGCGATAGTTACAGGACGTTGAGGCAATGTGAGAAATTAATGGGAGCACGCACGCTGCCGCCTATATGAATATATCTAGTGCGCACATCAATATGTAGGAATACGTGTACGGGCACTGCTATCCTATAATAGATGTTGCTTTTCTTGTACGTAATTTCTCGATCGATTGCATACAACTGTGATAATTCATGAAATCATAGTTTAATCTGCTAGGTTTATGCACAATGTAGTGCTTTCCTTTTGCTGTGCTTTGGATTCCGTGATCCTCTTTTCACTCTTGCCCTCTTGTTTCCCCTCCCACTTTCCCTGTCCGTGCTCATCTGGTTCTTCTTGTAAGCAATGTATGAAATCATAGTTGTACCTCCAGCGTACATCGTTTTTTCCCTCTTTTCCTCTTTATTTTGCTTCTGTTTTCAGGAAGGCAGTGCTGATGCTGTGGCATGCCTTCCTGTTCCTCGGGCTTAGGTTTTTTCTTCCTTTCTTTCTTTTTCTTGCTTGGTGGCCTCCACTGCTTTTTCTTGTAAGAAAGTATTTTTTCTTTATTTTGCTTCTGTTCGAATAAGGGAGAAATGCGGGGGGAGAAATCAGCCCGAGTACTGCCGCCCGAGAAATAACTTACGGGTACCCGAAATTCGTACGGGTCTGTTCGAATGACAGATACCGGTCCGGCAGGAGAAATACAGTCTTGCGCGCATTAAAGTACAGGAGGCGCGAGGGCTTTGACTGCAGGCGACGAAGTCCATGCGCGTCATTCCGCCGCCACCGCCAGCTCTTTAGCCAGACGCACCACCGCCCCACCGCATCCCGCCCTGCCTTTGCCACTGCAAGTGTAATCCACGAGCTGCGGCAGCGAAGAAGCGCCGCTTGTGTGCACTGTCGGCCGTCGGCTTTCTGGTCGCCTACGTTCTACCGGTCGCCGCGGCAGCCAATGGAGACGACGCGGTGGACTTCGCAAACCTGGCGGCCGCTTCGAGCACAGGGGGGGCTCGGGTGGCGAGGTTGTGGGAGGGAATGGCCCGGGGGCGGCGAGGGCGAGGGCGATG
>JAPMLY010001205.1:82500-87500 GCA_026401115.1 Tetraselmis chui
AAATAGAAAAAATTTGTTATTTACAACAATTACGAATGAATTGTAGGCTGATGTCTAAGGATCTTGTTGCATATGCCACCAAGGAAACTAAGAATACAAAATTTAGGCCGTAGGGTCTCCTTGCCCACCCTCTCCAAAGTTGTGGTGGGGCTTTACTCCCCCTTGGGAGGCTTTGGTAAGGTGTGAGTCATATGTGGGGTTGGCTAGGTGGGAGGGAATGAAACGAGCGGTTAAGTTGTTCAAGAGTGGCGAAGTCTTTGATGCGGTAGATGTGGAGCATGTGGTGGAGCGATTGGGTAGTGTGAATGTGCAGGTGAGAAATTATACGGTGAGTGTCTCGGGTGGGGTGACTTGTCGGGTGGAGCAATAGAACCGCAATAATGACATCGCCATGACCATTACAAGAAAAGCGCATTGCAAACAAGAGGTAACCCTTATCGTGACCTCATCGGGTTACCAATCACGGTGGCACTCAATCATGGATACCGCACACCAAATTGGCGGGCAGCGCCTTGTCTGTGGAAATTAATGAAATGACAGCATTTAGCATTTCGAGCATGTGATAACACGTAGAACAGGCAGCCCCTCCGCGAACTACCTAGACAGTGAGAGACCTCCCATTCAACCCAGCAACACTGAAGTGCTTACCAATTTGTTTGGGGTACGCCAGCTTCAGGTTGGCCATGATCTCCACGAACTCCTCCACCGACTTGCTCAGCCGCGGGTTGTATTGCTTCTCCTCCCCAATCGTGCTTGATGTTTGCCCCTTATAGTCATGAGCCGGAAACACCTGCGCAATACATTATATCTCATCTACCTCGACAACGCCACCCGCCATGACGGGGCCGGACATTCACTCAATGGACGAAGAGCGCTGATGGCCAGGCCACCGCCAGGGTGTCAAAAACGGACATGGCATACCCTCGTGTTATCTGGCAGAGTGAACAGCTGATCATGGACGGACTGATACAGCGTCTCGGCGCTACCTAATGGCGCAACGCAAAGGGGGCACAGGCACACATTGAAAGCCTGTCTGTCTGTTTTGAAGGGGGGGGAGGAGTGGTAGCACTAATGCAGTGATGGGATTCGGCAAACCTTGCTGGAAATCAGTGCGGCCGCAACCGCGGATGAGAAGAGCGTCGCCGGTGAAGACCATTCCACCCGCAGCGGGGGTGTAGTAGCTGACGCACCCACTGGTGTGGCCAGGCGTCGCCAGCACCTTCAGCTCCAGACTGCCGACGGTGATGACATCATTTGGCTCGTAGAAGATGTCTGCCTTGGCGCCAGCAGCTTTAGCAATTCCCGACTTTACAGAGGTCAGACGTTTCTGAGCGTTTCCCAGCGCAGGGGCGCAGCACGACTGTCAATTTCTACGTCATTGCCGAGACTGACGTGGCGACGTCGACGATGGATGTGGTGGAAGTTAATGGTTATAAACAACGACCGGATGGGTTTCGGGGCGGCTGCGGTGGGATGTACAGGTTGACAGTCATTTCGCGGGGCAGCGATACCTTGATTGCGCCAGTGCCGGTGATGTGATCCGCGTGGCAGTGAGTATTGATGGCATACACAAGCTTCAAGCCCAGCTGATCGATCAAGGTCAGGTCACGATCCACCTGCAAGAATTCGGATGTTACAGGGCGGGTGGTGAAACTTCCGGTGGTGGTCTAAGAAGGCATACAAAAACACACACACACACCCAGCGTAAATCGAACGTCCGAGAGAAGAAGAGGAAAATAAACGCACCAACTCAAGCACGGGGTCGATCAGAACCGCCTCCTTGGTTTCCGCATCAGCCAGTATATCTGCAAAGGGTCGAGGTAAGCAGGAGTGCGGTCGCGCAATCTTTAAGTGCGCCTTCAGTCAGACTCAGCTGCGCGGAACACTCCCGCAAGCACTCTACTCTGGTAAGAAATCAAGTACCAGAAAGGAAAACATAGCAAGCGGGATTGATAACGTGGAGTGGGCCCGGTAAAGCCGTTGTACGGGTCGTGGCAAGCGTAGTCGTGGCAAGTCGTGGCACCAGACACAACGACGGGCGGTGTAAGCAGAGTGACAACAAAGTAGGTGCGACACTATTTAATGTGCGGACGGTATCACCGTAACGGTAACACACGAGAAAAAACATATAAGAAGTGCCCTGGCAGCACCGACGCTATTCCTAAGACATTTCCAAGTGAATGTATACAGATGCGTCAGCACGCGACTGCAACCCCCCATAAAACGACTGCTAGTCACACGGGCAATGATCGGCACGCTGGCACGACTCCCACGTGTTGCTGCTGACAAGGCGGACACAACTCAGACATCGGAGGGTGTTGCCAGCTAAGTAGACATACAACCTGTTAGCTCTCCAACTGACGTAAATGCATTAGTAATGATTTCGACAGCACGATAAACGGGTCCTCCGGCGGGGAAGAAAGGGCGTTCTAGCGGGTGAAGACAAGGTCGAGTTCCTGCCATGGGCGACGTACATGTGTAGGTGGAGCTCCCGAACTGCGCATCGAAGAGCTGCCGGAACACCACTCCATGGCTTTCACCGGGTGATGCCGCCATGGATCTAACACTTACACTACTACGCCCCGTCGAGAAGGGACTCGCCCTTTTACAGCTGTGTTGTCCACGAGGTCGACACCTTTGATATGGCTTGGGACGGGAGGTACCGAGCCCAGGGCGGGGTTGGACCGGCGCAGCAGTGGCGCGTCGAAGAGACGGTGCACCGACACAGGCGGTGTGAAAGCAGGAGCGAAGGGATAATCCGAACATAACCACCGAATCAAAAATAATAACAGTGAGCTCACAATCCCGGCGGTGTCAAGTTCGTTTACTGCGGGTGCTGTTGTTGCTGACAGTGTCGGCAGGGCGGCTCTTTGGACAAGGGGTGACGCTTGTCGTCGCGGCCGATGCCTGCCGATGTCAGGGCGGCATCGCAGGTTAGTAGCTGTAGTCGGCACAGAATATGTTCGGAACACGTCATTCGACGTTCCAGATGGTACGATATCGGGTGACAGACTTACCTCTACTACCATCTTCGTATGTACTTACAGTGCCATCTTGGTTGTGATGCGTAGTACCCGTACGTAAACGTACTTCCGCCACACCTACGATTTTGCTTATACACTCCTCCACAAAAGTCCGGACAAGATTTCGCACCTACGCAAGTAGAAAATGCAATCATGCGTCGATTTTATTGACAAATATCCTGAAATCCCAGGCAATGCTTTTGCGCGCAAAATGGAATGCACCGACAAATGCGAGGGGCGAGTTCGAACACTGCCGGGCATGTGTACTTGGGGTTATCGCGCCCGCACCCGTGCGGCACGCTCTTTCAAACAGTCGCCGTGCTTGGTAGACGAAAAGAGTAACGGGCGCACAACGCCGCAATATGAACGCTGATGCGACGGTCGCGCAAATATTATGCATAGGCGACGGAGGGAGGAGGTGTTGGGCAGGCCGCTGTGGGGGAAACGCAAGAAATCGCGTATTTAGACTTACCACCGATATGCGCACAACCCAAGGGCAAGCCGCTTTCGGCAACAATATTCAAGCGATCATAACTTCCTGATATATGGTCCAAACTTTTTATAAAATGTACCGTTGGACGCGTCTTTTCAATGCGCGTCGAACGCACCTACTCCGGAGTTCAAACTCTCAGAAATAGATTTGTTATGAATTATTTTATTTTACAAACTATTCCGGCACCGCTGAGCCGCAGTGCCAAGCAACACCCATCGAAGTCGGCTCACCTCCTGAGACGATTTATGCGGGGTTTGTCGATATATGTTTACTAATTCTTCATTACTATTGACCTCCGAGCCCAATTCCCGACGCGTGCCACGCGTGGGGCGGGTGTGGTTGGCACAAGCACATACCCAAGCATTCCAAACACCACCGTCAACGTGATGCGTCCCTAACGGCCAAGTTGGACCTCGCCCCTCCCCTAAGCCAATCGCCCTCGCATGTTTACAGCGTGCAGTGTTTATCCAAACCTGCGTCATGTGCGTTTTTGCTCGCGTGCTTTCCAAAAAGTCACCCGTGCCAGCGGCGTGAACTTCCGTGCTCTATTCACACACCCGCAAACCAAACCTCGCGCATTGAACACGGCACCCACGCCTCCAAACCCCCTCCAAAAACCCCCCAAAAATACGGTTATGTGGAACACAGAGAAGTATGCAGCTTGGTATGAGCGCTTGAGCAATGCCCAAGCGTGGCGCTCATAATGACGTGTGCAGTTCAGACAATTTCTCGGGAGTTTATGGGCTTAATTCGACAAACTCCACCGACAACACCCGCTTTAAGCTGAGGTCTAACCACCCCGGATGGCGGCTTACTGCTTGCTTCTCGGCTCTCCTACAATTGGGTGGTACTCGGGTATCGTCGTGCTTGACGTGGTGAGAGGGGAGCGTGTTCTTGACTAGCTTTATGCTTAACATAATGCATGTCCGGACTTTTGTGGAGGAGTGTAGTAAGCACACAATTGTTTTGCAAGATAGGGAGGGGGAAAGGAGCAAGAAAGGGGGATGAAAAATCACACAGGCATATTATTGCTCATACTCGATGACTTACGGCATAGCCTGCGGCAGATCTCCATAGTCCATACCAGTGTTGTGCGGAAGTCGATTTCTAGGTTTTCCGTTCCGCCTAATGAAATTCAGCTGAAATCAGCTGAAATCAGCTGCATTCAGCTGAATTCAGCGGAGCACTGTTCCGGGGGGAACGGAACATTCTTCCGGCGGAAGTGAACGGAATTCCGTTCAGATATTCAGTTCCGATTGCCCCGGAATTCACTTCCGTTCCGGTGTTCAAGTAACCGCTACCCACCGGAACACCCCCGGAACATGCGAATTCAATGGCCATGGTTATTCAAAATGATTAATGAAGATACTATTTGTAAGACAAGGAAATGTCGGAATTCAATGGCAAAAAGAGGTGTTTGTGGAAGTTTGCCTTCTGAAAGCCAACGGCAAACACAAATATATGTTATGTTCAGCTTGTTGTTG
>JAPMLY010001205.1:95000-117456 GCA_026401115.1 Tetraselmis chui
AGTAGCAGAGCTAAGGACATGGCCGAGGACAACTACCGTCAAGCACGGCGATACGGTGACGAGGTACACAAAGACACGCGCGACTCTTGCATTCTATCTCTCATTGATCTGTACTAGACGATGCATTTATTCAACCGGTCGAGTCTGGTCCATCATAGCCTAACCGGCCCGCCCATGGCCGCACCACAGGTTCGAGTAATTCTGATCGGAGACTCGATCATTAACAACCTCGAGGACAAGAGCGGGTGCGAGAAACGAATTTTCAAAAGATTTGGGGGCAAGGGATTCAACTGGGGGATTGGAGGTGCGTCGACGGTTGCCAGGCATTGCGTTCTGACCCTCCGAACGACTGCGAGTGCACCTTCACCCCCTTCGCCTTTTTCGGCGCGCGTAACAACGCACCGGTGTGCCTTTCGCCACTTCTTTCAGGCGCCAAGAGCGACTTCGTGAAACAGATGGTGTCGTGGATCTTCGGTAATCATGACGACCTCCGCCCGCAGGTTGTGTATCTAGCGGTTGGCGTCAATGACTGCCGAGCTGGCAGGGACGAGGACGACATAGCTGACAACATCATCGACACCATAAGCCTTATCAAGTATTACTCCCCGGATACGCAGGTGGTGGTACAGGGCATTTTGCCAACCGCCTACCCTGAGGACGACGTAAAGGACTTCGAGGGCGAGGAGTTTGAAGACTTCAAGCTGTACGATTGCATCCGGGACGTGAACACCGAAGTAAAGAAGTGGGCGAAGAAGTACAAAAGCCGCTGCATTGCCTACAACGATGCAGAGGATGTGGTGCTGGACGACGGGGAGTTCAAGGACGACGTGCTGAAGGACGGTCTACACTTTGCGACCAGTGAGATGAACGACTATTGCAAGGAGATCGAGAGCGCGGTCAAGAAGTACAGGAAGCAGAAGGTCAGCGCCAACGGCGAGTTCAATGTGTTCAGCAACTGGACGGACGTGGAGCCCATGCACTACCCGGACGTCGAGGGCAATCACACCCTCTTCCGCTGGCGCTACAACGCATGGAATAATTGCACCGGCCTCTGCGGCATGCAGCGCAGGACAGCTGAATGCCACATGGTTAACGCCGAGACCGGTGAGGGACACACAGTCGACGAGTCGCTGTGCTATAACTCCTTCATGAATCCTCTAGAGCGTGTCTGCAACCTGCGCGCGGAGTGTGAGGCTGAGTTGGGACCCCTGGGTGCACTCCTTCGGCAGCCAATCCCTGCCCACCTTGTCCCCAACATAACTGATGATACCGCGGCTCAAAGCGAGTGTGGCAGTGGTGGCCTGAACGTGTTGTACCTCAGCATTACTATCGCCCTTGCTGCGGCGTTGCTGGCGGCGGTCATCGCAGTGGCTTTCTTTTGGATCACAGGCAGCAAGCAGAGGTCGATATCCACCGACGCTGATCACCACTTCTCCCCAGTGACAGGTGATATGAAGGCCGCAACCGCTCTGAAACAAGAGTCCGGCAAAATCTCCCACTCCACGATGATTTGATGTCCCCAGCGAGGGAGGATGGAGGCGGCGCATCACTTGTGACAGTAGAATTCATCTTCGAAGTTAGTCTAGCGCACTAGCCGCGCTCGGTTTGTTGCTATGATGACGGCTCTCATCATCCCCCGTAGTTAGACATTCCCTATTTTGGATCTCCACAGACTAGATCGTTTCTAGATTTTGGTGAAGGGGGAGCTAGCTACGGGGCATGCTCAATCAAGGATGCATCATAGCCACACTGGACTTGATTGTCGACTACCTGTAGGCCCGACAAGTGTATAGGTAGCAGATACCAGTATACCGGCGACCGCAGTGTCGTGTGACATTCCCGCTGCTAGTCATGCAGACGGATGGATTGAGAGGAGACAGTGTCAGCAGCGGGAATGAAATAAATTGTAGCGAGGTGGAATTTAATGTCACAATATAAAACATTACGAGTCGCTACAAAAACTGTCTATCATCGATATATCAAACACAGCGATACACTTCGCAAGAGGATGATTAGATTACATACTATCAGCGATATAGCAATCGCAAGACAGACCGTTGACACGCGGACATGAAAGATGGGGGGATAAAAACAAAGAATGGAAAGAGTGTCACGAAGGGCATGGGAATTGGAAGGGCACATGATCACAAAACGTAAATGATTTACAACAAGTCTCGACTATTCACCGGCTGCTATCTCAATAAAGCCTTCATGTATCAAGGAAACTTGGTATACAAATTTAGGCCATTAATAACGATCATGTTATTAACGAATAAACTGATTTGCTGAAAGTGAGGCGGGTTCCCGATACATTCCGACTGACAACCGACTAAAATGGAATACATACTCCGAAGACGGGCACAGAATACGCAACATATGTGCCCTCATATTCTCGCGCAGCTTAGCAAGAAGCGCCAAGGAAGACGGAAATGATACTTGTAGCTATGATAATCTACGGAGCTATGCACCTCCTCCGCTTGGGGTAAATGGGATCGATGTGAACAACGATATTCCCATGTACCTGTGCCGGACATCCTGGCACCCGAAATACTTTAATAAATCGCGCGTTTTCGCTTCGCGTACACACTCGCACTCGGCACTTAACACCCCCTTCCGTTCCGTCCACCATTGTACCTTCACGACTTTGCGAGCACCAGAAAACTCGTATGGGGGCTTCCAAAGGCATAATATATCTCCACTTATCGGGCGGTTTCTTGTTAGGTGCACTGCTCATACTCTCGCTTAGCCGTGTTCCGCTTGGTCGAGCTCGCGATTGTGCGGCAGTTTTCGCTTTGCCCACCGCCTACCACTATGTTCGCGAACGAAAAGTATGTACCTCGATACTCAAAAAGATTCCATAGCGACGGTCACGTCGGCTTCCTTAGACTAAAGTGAAGGGGAGTGTCAATCCACTTTTTTGGATTACGCCTCCGTTTCAATTTCCCCTCAGTGTCTTGAGACGACTTTTTGTACTTGTTTCCACGGTTACATGCCGCATTGGATGCGCCCGCTTCTTATCGACACCGCCAGGTTTTTAGCCCTTTCGTTGCGAGGCATAGGTTTTTGTTCATATGATTTCGTTTGTTGAGGCTAGATAGCAAGAATGGAAGGTCTAGGCTCAAGCTTACGGATAGGGGATGGCAGGTAGTCAAAAATGAAAATAATGAAAATGATGCTTTACAACAATACCATCGAACTGGACCGGCTGCTTTGTAACAACCACTAGTTGCTAAGCTATTTAGGACAATTAAGAGCAAAGACATGGCCGGTACTCTTTGACCAAATACACCTATCGACACACATATTTGCATTGTGTGCCGACGTTCCTCGGAGGTTGAAAAATGTAAGCAACCGCAGTAATCGCCACTGTCGCCCAAAATAAGTAGCAACAGCATAAATAGTATTGTAATAAAGAAAAAATATATCTGCAAAAAATAGTGCCACTTGTCAAGTATAATGCAAATTGAAACTACTACTCGGCCTTCACGATGCACGGCCCGCTCCCACCGAACCGGTGTGCCGACCGGCCTCTAGGCCGATCGGCGTTCGACAAGGGCGACGGGCCATCCTAATCTAGTTCCCGCGTGACTTCGATCTTCTCGGAGAAAAGAGGGGGAGACTAGGAAAAAAACCCTCCTCACGTGGTCACTCGTCGATCCCGCCGTCGCATCCCGTAAGTCCCGCCCCAAGGTCATAGCCGCTCCTTTATTCGCGACTTTCCTCCTAGTCGAGGTCTCCCGCCACCTCGAGAGCGAGTGGGGGGGACTAAGACTACCACACAAAAAAAGCTAGCGCTCTTGCCGCCGCGCTGAAAAGTATTCCCGGCCATCTATTCCCCGGAACTTTCTGTGCTTGTACCTTGGTACATGTCTAGAAAACTAGCCAGCGGCTTTACCCTGCACCCACCGCTCGCGCGTCCGCCGAGCACCCTTGTTTCGAGTGCAAGCCTCCGTGTCGACCCAGGCTCGCACTCTCTCATATTAGGTGTGCAATTGTGCATATCGATAGTGGGTAGCCGTGGGGTAGGGCATGGTCACCATTGCCGGATCTAAAAGTGCTGTAGGGATGCGAAAATTATTCAAACCCTCCACACCGAGTTTTCCGGCGGCGGTTTATCCGCGGGATAACCCCGCCGCTAAACCTCGCCGCTCTTCCCGTCGCGACAATCCTCCTACATGATGCCGGCTGATAGTATCGTCATGCCCCCCTTTGGTCACCTCGACGACAACATGACGGTCGACGTGTAGCGAGCGCCCTTCCCTAGCGCTGCTTCCCGGCTGTCCGCCGCCATCTCATGCACCCTCAACCCGCCGCTAATCCGTCCGTACCCTCCTTGCCAAAAATATTTCACAGGTATATGCCCCATCTACCCAAATGGAACGGTATTTGGGGAGTATTTAGTAGCGAAAAAACATATCGGACGGGCCGAGCGGGAGATCTTAGTGTTGGTATACGGACATTATGATTTTGCAATATCCTCGGTACATGACTTTCCGACAATTGATGATCTCGCGGATCGCAGCTGCCGGTACCTCGTTTTGCCCCCTACCATGCCAAGCATGGCGCGGGATGAGGTGAACCAGCGCCCACCGCGTGGAGGTAGAGGTAAGTGCCGACGGGCATGCGAGCGCATCCCCCTCCGGGCGGCCGCCGCCGTTGAGCCGCCGGCGGGCGCCCAGGTGAACAGTTTGTTGAGTAGTTTGGGTAGCGTGCCGGTGGAAAGAGAGCGCGGGAGGATGCACTTCCCGGACAAGTTTTCTTCACGTCCTGGCGGCTTGGCACGAGCAGCGGGCTAGTTAAATATAAGTAGAACACTCTCATTTCTACAAGTCGAGGTCCCATAAGAGAGACGGCTATTGTTGGTGGCTGCGATGACGAGGGGTGCGTTGCCGTGGCCCATCCCGCGGCCGGATTATACTCGTGATATAAAACACTATGTCAATATTAGAAGGGCTTTAGGCTTTAGGGTTTACCTCTTAGAAGAAAATTAGAAGGGGTGAACCTCCTCAATTTACTTCGAGCATCAACAACAAGGTCTTGTAACAACTATTTTGTCTCATTGTGCTTATTTATAGCTTGTGTCAATGCATGTATCATGTCATCCTATCCCTCATGCATGTCAGTCAATCGCAATCGATTGATGTTGCGTTGCATTATATGTTGCTTGGTGGTGCTGCTAATGTTATTGCTTCTACTCTTGCATGTCGATGCCATTGGTGATGCTATTATAGCTTGCATGCGTTGCTACTCCATGTAGCACTATGGTTCTAGTATGTGTCGTGAGTTGTTGTGTGTCGCTGATGTAGATACACTTGAACGTGATGGTAGTTTTATCTTCTCATGTTGTTGTTGGATCGGTTCCATGCATGTTGATGACGTTCTCGTTGACGCCATGTCAACAAATAATGCAAATGCTTGTGCTACACCTGTCGATATCCCTTAGTGGGTCTGATAATGGACACATATGTACGTTGGACTCCGGGGGGGTCTTGGCCCTCCACACATAGGTGGTCGCAGTGGTTGCACGATGCGCGGAATTCATATCCACAATATGTTCCAATCGGCTATCGACTTTTGGGGCGTTACTTGGATAAGGCGTACAGCTCCGTTCCGGGAGGCGTGGGTTCTAACCCCCCTCATGCCATTTCCGTGTATGCACGGTTCAACAAGTTATGGGCCCTCCGCGTTTACTGCGAGGCTACCGGCCGGAGTTCATGGGATGATATCCATTAAGGGGGGTGTTGATATCCCTTAGTGGGTCTGATAACGGACACATATGTACGCTGGACTCCGGGGGGGTCTTGGCCCTCCACACATAGGTGGTCGCAGTGTTTGCACGATGCGCGGAATTCATATCCACAATATGTTCCAATCGGCTATCGACTTTTGGGGCGTTACTTGGATAAGGCGTACAACTCCGTTCCGGGAGGCGTGGGTTCTAACCCCCCTCATGCCATTTCCGTGTATGCACGGTTCAACAACACCTACTATTGCTGCTTTTCACCGGGTGCTACTGCTACTCATGATGCTGACGTTCTTGGTGGTGTTATGTGGTAAATGCTTTTGTTGCGTGTGCATGAGCTTCTACTTAAGTTGCAATTGATTTTTTTTTGTCGCCGCTGCCTTTATCATGCTGCCGCTACAATTCTTGCTACTGTGGCATGTCGATGCTATTACTCATTGTATACTTGTTCATGTTACTAGTTTCCCTTGTGCTACTGCGTATCTTCTCTTACAGTTTTTTTGGCAATGTTTTTGCTTATGTTGTTGTCGCTGCCGTTCATGATGCTTGCGCTGTGGTTGATGCTGCTTGCGCTTCTATTGCTAATGGTGCCACGGCTGTTGTGGTAGTTTTTGCGGTTTCTAAATCGAGTGTTGTAGTGTCATTTATGGCTTGTTATTGCTGTTCTTGATATGGCTTTGCAATGCGTTATACTATAAGCTATCGGGCTACCGTAAGAACTGTCGATTGTTGGTGTAAGACACGGATTTTGTCGTGCACTAGTCCAATAGCTGTCGAGAGCACCCTTTGAGTGGGAAGAATGGTTACAATAGCCATGTTGTGTGGCAAAGAAGCCAACCTATTTCCGGAATTCCGACCAGCGACTATGACGTCGCGAGATGACTTAACCTACTTCGGTGCGAGCCTATGATATCATCAACTTCCCTTTGCTTAAATATAATCATCTTGATCTCGTAAGGACACTGCGGGTTTATGAGTACGCCTCCGTCCGTTTGATAGCACGTGGAAAGAATAGCGGTTCTAGCTATGCGAGGTCGGAAGTGGGTGAAAGAAGCAAACTCGACGGCAAGATTGCACTTCGGGTACGCCGCCCATCCGCCACTAAACACGGTCCTTAAGATTTTTTTCGTGCTAGCGTGGCACTTTTGACTCCAATTCTTTTAAGGAGGGGCTGTGGCTGATGTTCATTACGCGCTGACTTAGTCTGCACGTCCCCATAGTTGGTTGTGCGGGTGTCGTGCGGTACCGGTAGGTGCGCAAACGCAGCAAGATATCGCTTGTGTCTTGTATCTCTCAGCACGTGCAGTAAATAAAGCAAGTTAAACATTTTTCTTACAAGAAAAAGCAGCATAAGCCACCAAGCAAAAAGAAGAAAAAAGGAAAAAATATAAACCCGAGGAACATGAAGGCACGCCTCAGCATGAGCAATGCCCTCATGCAAAGCATCACAGAGATAGGAACCCAAAGTACCATGAAGAGCAGCAAAAAGACGTTGAATGAACTCTCGCCGCACATTACCCCAAAAACACCACCCACTTTTCATCGGCTTCGCGTTTCATCACTACCGATGGCCACATAAGGATTATTTTGAACACTTAACGACAAGGTTAAAATTTTGCAAGGCCTTCCCGCTAATATATCATGTAATCCTTAGTAGCCGATTATTGTTTCTACTTTATCATCATATGTAGTGTCTTCAGAAACGTGTCTACTTCCGTTTTCATTTTGCCTATGTTGTCCCATGCACAATAATTGGCATCATCATAATTATTTTAGTCCTAACCCTTCCCATACATTTTTTCTATTTTCTATACGAATACAGTGGGGCTGGGCGCCGGTGGTTCTCACTAAGTTATTCTTATGAAACTCCCCACGCAACGGCTTAGCATCCGTAAGTATTTTGTGCTCCCGCCTTTCTCAGCAAGGCAAGCTTTCAGCCTGCGCCGCATCGACTCGCTCTTGAATCCCGTCGTGCCCGCTGTGACGAGCAAGTTGGTCTTGGCCCATTCATTTACTGCGGCGTAGACCTCCGCGCAGGCCTCCCCGAGCGAGCTTTGTCGAACACGCCCCCCGTGCCTTCGTAAGTACGCACCCACTTGCGAACCACCGACGCGCTTGTACCGTGTTGCTGGGCTACTTTGGTGAAGTTGCCCACGTGGTTTAAGTCCCACACAAGTTACAGTCGCCACGCTTGAGTGGTTGGTGTAGGCCCCATACTGGTTTTGGAGCCGCGACGCGGTTGAGGTCCAACGTGGTGTGCGCAATTGGGCGAAATCCCACCTCCAACCGAAATTTTGTATTCAGACGTGAACGCCCAAATCATCGCCGCTTTGTCCCCGGCCAATACTAGCGAATTCGAAGCGGTTTAGAAATCGCCCACACTCTTCCCATAAAGTCCGTTACTAGTGAAATGGGGCCTCTCGCGTAGGGCGGGTGTTTACCATGTAGGGCTTTAGCTCGTTGAAAAGGCGGGCCGAAACTTGTGTAGAGGGTGAGGCTAAGGGGGAAGCGGGGCACAAATGGGGCCCGTCACGGCTACGATATGACGTATTAGGGTTTGCGGCCCAACCCCGATTTCGGGGTATACCCTGATTCGGGCGCCCCGGAATTCGGATTTGCCACACTTTGGCTCGTGAAAAATCCCGAAAAGGGGGCACAACCTGCGGTTTTTATGATCCCAGCATGTTGTCCGCAAACATGGGAGCACGTGGGTGTGATGGCATGTGCCGTTAATATGCTTGACGCGGGTGGGCTCGGGGCCGGAAGACCACAGCTTGGGAGGCTTAAAAAAAGCCTAACTTCGCCGTACAGTGTCCGATTCGAGCAAACTAAGTTGCAAGTGAAAGCCCTTTCCCCAAATAAACGTAATTTTCAACTTAATTTACGCCTACCGGCCGGTTTTGGCGTCAAATCCACCGTCCGATGTCATCCAAGCCCTCGTACAGCCAAATAAAGCTTTTAGGGTTTCAAAATCTGCCACATTCGCGCGGGGCTAGCAACCCCTAGACAGGTGGTACCCGCATACCCGCTCCGCTAATACGCTCAACAATCAGCGCTCTATATTTATTTTATTCACGGCGTTGCCCATTTCATGCCCCATGACGGCATGGTGCCGTGCCCTTTACCGCCGGCCAAATGAAGGCCCGTCCTAGGGTACTTTGAAAGCTCCCCGCCTTTTTTCACGCCCGGCGATGCGCAAGTTTCTAAGGCCAACGATCCGCGCGCCAGGGTGCTTACACTCCAAGTCCACTGCCCTCAAGCCCAATAGGCCCCCAGCCCGTGCTCCTTGGTGGTATTTCCGGGCACGTGGCAAGAAAAACTAGTGCACACGACATGCCATTCTCGGTGTCGCCGCTTTGTAGACGGCCGGGCGCAACACAGTCGGCGGATACTAGTGCAATTGTGCAAACATGCTGAGAACCCAGTGTCGAGTAGTCTCCCGGCTTGTCGCACGACTACGTGTGCCGAGCCACGCATAGAGGCGTGCATAGCCTGCACATGCACGAATTTCGGCCCGCAAAATATGGGCCGAAATCCAACGTGGGTGCCCACAATAACTGGGGCGTGCCGGTAAATGGGCTCACGTCAGTGAACAGCGCGCCGTTATGTGCTGTTCGAAACTCATTATTCTACCCCCCAATCGAGTTGCATGGCCATCGCGGCAGTGCGTGGCGGGTAATTAAATTCGTACCGCTAGTAACGGACTTTATGGGAAGAGTGTATACCCGTAGAACTATTATTAACTGAATATTAACCTCATTGTGATTTATTACAAAGGAAGCAGTGGAATCCACCACCAAAGATTCAAAGAAGTGAAAAGAAAAGAAGAGAGACACGGAAGCCGAAGCCCTCGGGGAAGGGAGGCATGCAACAGGAAGTGCACCACCCTCCCGCATGGCAACACAAAGATAGGAACCCAGCGTGCCATGTAGAACCCAAGAAAGGCGGTACATGAACTCACGATGTACATCCCCCCAAAACGACGGAAGGGAACATTTGTCGACCGCCGTATGAACATTTCCATGCGGCCATGGCTTTCAGACCGCAAAGAGCGAGAGTCCGCCGCACCCAAGCTTGGGAAACGTCGAACTACCATGAGAATGGCCGAGCGATCAGCAAGTTCAGCCGCCATAGGAGCCGACTGACTCCCATGCTCACGGGGAAAGGGGTAATAGTCATGAAAGGGAGGCGTGTCAAGGGAAGACGAAGTGCGGAGTTAGCCATCAAGCTTAGCTTGTTAAGCCCCCATTTTAAAACTGCGAGGGAGCGAAAGCGGAGCCCCCACAACCGGAAAATTTGAATGAGTGCGCGCACTACTGACCGTAAGATAAACAATCAAGTGTTCATGTGGATCCGCAAAATCTACCCACACGACACCCCCATGGCTATCTAGGGAGGCACTAGCCTGGATTCGGCAAGCCTCCAAACGCAAGGCCCTACCTCCCCTTAACCGCCCCCACCTCAGCCATGAACTCTTCCGAAACACGAACAACGCGATCATGAAGTCTAATAACATAACGTGAGCAAGGACACCGGGGGATATGGTCCATAAGCATGGAGATCGGCGTTAGCTCCTGGGACATGTAAGCAAAGGAAGCCGCTGAGGAGGTTTCAAAGCCACGGAGATCACCCGGGGACTCATTGCATCACGGACATTTCCGGACATAAGAAGCGTGGCCCGATGTGATGCCGAGCATCCGATGCTCTGCGCTCATGATGCAACCCGAGGGAAAGTGGAAATCAGACCTATGCGAAGCAAAAACTTAGCCAAAGCCCCACGGACGATTCCCGAACAACACGCATATAATTCTGGGCCCAAGGACCACAAAAGGCCAAGGGATCGAGAAATGTGCGAGCCTTCAAGGTGCGCAAATGCCGCGCTATAAGTGCCCCTTCGTGTCACAGACGCGGGTCAGAGCATCGGGAGTCGGGACGTGTAAGCAAATCATACACGGGGCCAACGCAGGTGGAGAGGCGGCAGGTTAGGGGGCAAACTCAACATCATATCCACGTAATCCGAAAGATCTTGATGACAGATAATTGCTAGAACCGCGAGGTCAACACCCAAAAACCCACCCGCACGTCAGATAGTGGCGAAGGACGCGCGCGGCAGCACTTTCCAAGGTAACGGGGAGGTAGCAACATTCTGTAATTCGTGACGGATGGTACCGTAGAAAGGACTTAGCGACTTGGAATCGCAATCACTAATAAGGCTGGCGAGGGTCGCTTCGAATGAAGCGTAATGCGCGGGTTCAAAGTCTAGCGCAAGCGACGGCATGTTGAGCCCCCCAAAACTCCACGGGAAGGGAGACCTGACGCATGGCGCAATTACTTTGATAATGTGTTTGTACCTCCGGGGAAACCCCAAAATGCGAAAGACAACACACCGAGCAACACTATCCACGATAGCAAGATACGGGCGACACACCTCAGGGGGGGAGTGAGTACGGTGCACAAAGCCATAGCGGGGTACCGCACACGTTATCATGAGGCGGAAGGCCGAGTGCGAGCCTCCGAAGTTCTATGCAAACAAGTCCATGATGTATTTGTCAGGTAATATATGTTGCGCCGCGACCGAGTCATGAAGCCATGAATGGACATAGCTATTATTGCGGGACGCCGCCGGGGGTCCGTCCGACATCGAGAAGTCTATCAATTCGCAAGGGGAGCGCATAGGGTACGCATACCCATAACAATGGGCACTAGCTCCCGAATCTCATCAGCAAGGGTAGGAGCAGTATCATGGGGTACCATAGACGAGAATTGTTTCGGCTGCACTCACGCACAAAGCTTTCGTTATTTCTCCCGTAACGACACAATACACGAATAAGACGAACACGGTCTTGATAACATAGTTCCCATCATCAGGAACTCCCATGCAAAGATGGAAAGGCAATACGTGGGGGCGACAAGAAGAACTACTCGATTTTTGTTTTTAAAACGTGAATGGTAAAAAAAAAGTGAATGAAAACGAAATAATCATTGAAAAGTAAAGTAATCTACAAGACTTACAAAAACTCACGCCCTATCCCGGGTGCTTTATTTGGCGTCTACGGCATAGCAAAGGAATTTTGATCGTTATGTCCTTACCTAGCCCCAAATTAACACTCCCTATGATGGGAGTCCTCGGTCCATGCGTACCACCCTTTTATTTTTTGGCATGAAGGCGGTTGGTCGTGTTTCTCCTTTGACATGCAAGCTCGTGGATTGCTTAGCTAGCGCGATCTTGCCACTTCTCAACGCTGCCACGTCCCGTGATATGGGCTCAGATGACGCGTCGCGCGGGGCTCTTCCCCCTAAAGCCGGCAATAATCGCTACGCAGTATCCCACCACTCCTAGCCACGTCCAAGATCGCTAGCACTGTTCGCCCAATATGCATCGGCGCAAACGTTCCGAAGAAGGGGCCACGCAAGCCGGAAGCTGACACTATACAGAAGCGGAGAAACAAGTTGCGCTTGAGAAACCGTTGTTTATGCAAACATGCACACATACACACACGCGCGCACGCACACACACACAAACAGAGAGAGAGAGAGAGAGAGAGAGAGAGAGAGAGAGAGAGAGAGAGAGAGAGAGAGAGAGAGAGAGAGAGAGAGAGAGAGAGAGCGAGAGAGAGAGAGAAAGAGAGAGAGAGAGAAAAAGAGAGAGAGAAAAAGAGAGAGAGAGAGAAAGAGAGAGGGCACACATAGACATACCCCCCCCCCCCCCACACACACATGTACGCACGCAATCGGGCTCTCGCAACAACGGTTGCTTGATGATCTGGCACTACGTAGGCGCGCTCGTGCACGGTCAAAAGACTGATTCGAATGCGAAGTTCGCGCAGAAAGAGTGATTACATGTAAGTTGTTAAGCACATCTAGACGGCAGTATATTTCCGGTCCGACGTGTCAGGCGGTTGTACGCCGGGAAGATGCATGTATCCACTTATATATCTATGTGGGTCTGACCGTGTGACTATATTGAAATTGAAATTGAAATTTTCCACAACAATACCAACAAACTGGACCGGCTGCTGTCTATCGGGTCTCTCTACCTAGCCATTAAGGACTAATAAGCGAGTTTAGCCCGGGTCTCTTCGACCAGGTACACCTATTGACACACCTAGCTTCGCTGTGTGTCGACGTTCCTCGGGAGTTCGATAACTGTAAGCAATCACAGCAATTGCCACAGCCCCCCCACCCAAGCAGTAACAGCGTAATAATTTTGTAATCAAGAAAAAACAGATATAGAAATAAATCCACTTGTCGAGAAATGCAAAACTAAACTGCTGCTCGACCTTCACGATGCATGGCCCGCTCCCACCGAATCGGGATGCCGACCGGCCTGGGACAACGGGCCAGCCTAATCTAGCTCCCGCGTGACTTGGATTTTGCCGAAGATAGGAGGCGAAAGGCTGGCAAAACAACCCTCCTCGCGTGGTCGCTCGTCGATCCCGTAAGCCCCGCCAAGGTCGCCGCCGCATCCGCCGACGCAACGGTCCTCCTTGTCGAGGTCCCCCGTCACCTCGAGGGCAGGTGGGGGGACCGAGACACACAGACATAAGAAAAATGGGCGCTCCTGCCTCCGCGCCTGGATTTTCCCTGCTCATTTCCCCGGTTTTTCTTTGTCTAGTACCCGGGTACATGTCAGGTAGTCCGGCCTGCGTCCGTACCCTTCCCCCTATGATCGCGCGTCCACCGAGCAAACTTTGTTGAATGGGGGCCTCCGCGCTCACCCGGGCCCCTACGCAAGGGTTTCGTCTATCGGGGTAGTGGGTGTCGAAAAGGGGGAGGAGGGGGGGGGGGGCAGGTCACCGTAGCCGGATCCGTCGGGCCGCGGATGCACGGAAATTAGTCAAAACCCCCCGTACGGGGTTTTCCGGCGGCGCCGATCCGGAGGGTCGTCGTCGCCAGATCGTGTCGCTCCTTCCGTCGCGACCGGCCTCCTTACCGCCCAAGCTTACTCATCCCCCCGGGAGATGTAGCTTGTCGACGAGGCGGCTCGCTAGTGAGCGTTGTGCCATGATGCTGCTCCCCAACTAGCTCGACGCCGGGTACGGACATTAGTTTAGTTTCCGAAAAGCCATCCGAGCAGGGCTTTCCAGATGCGGCTGATCATGAGGATCTCCGCCGCTTCTCATAGCCGCTCCTCCGCCTGCGACCGCCCACCGGCCTGTGCCATGTCTTGCCTCACCCCCCATGAAGTTTCGACTAGTACATGGTTGGTCGACGGCTAGCGAGCGCCCTTTCATGGCGCTGCTTCCCGGTTGGCCACCACCAGCTCCAACACCCGCCTCCCACTGTTGATCCGGCCGTACCCTCCTCGCCATCAAACGCTCCTGTAGTACAAGCTCCACCCCCTCGAAGTAGGACTGTATTCAATAGTATCTGACCGCGAAAAAACATATCGGACGGGCCGAGCGGGAGATCTTGGTGCCGGTATTGCACTGAAATTATTTTTCAAAAGCCCTTTGTTCAGGGCTTTCC
The DNA here is from genome assembly GCA_026401115.1 of Tetraselmis chui. Taxonomy (NCBI): domain Eukaryota; kingdom Viridiplantae; phylum Chlorophyta; class Chlorodendrophyceae; order Chlorodendrales; family Chlorodendraceae; genus Tetraselmis; species Tetraselmis chui. The sequence goes on from JAPMLY010001205.1 coordinate 109,213, forward strand.
CGACAGCTGCTGATCCTGCGGATCGAGGTGAGGGGATGCCGACGGGCCTGCGAGCGCACCCCCCTCCGAGGCCGCCGCCACTGCGCCGCCGGCGGGCGCCCCGTGTGACTATAATGTTTCTGTGTAAGAGTGCGTGCGCGCGTGTGTTGTGACCTTGTACGTGCGCGTGTGTGTGATCGCGTGTGTGACCGTGTGCGTATGCATGCGGGCGTGTGTGTGTGTGTGTGTGTGTGTGTGTGTGTGTGTGTGTGTGTGTGTGCGTGGCCGCGCGTGCGTGCTTACATGCACCCGTACGCTGAGGTTGCGCTCCCGACGGAAGGGTCCGTACCCATCACCACATTTGGCGCGGGCGGAGCGGCATTCACGACTGCCGCCAAGCCGAAAAGCAAGGCCACGGCTCATACAAGCGTGATGCGCCTCGGATTTAGCATCGTGGAACGGGCGCGGGTGCGGGTAGGGGTTGGTGAGAGAGAGTGTGCGGGCGCGATGACTGCGCAGAAAAGGCCGTAGGATAAGAAGTAAAGAAGCCCGATACAAAGCCCGTATGTACTGCGGTCCGAGCCGTGTACCGGCCTAATTGGAATACTAGAAAGCCCGCGGAACACGGCTCGTGATATTTGTTTCGTCCCGCGAGTTGTGTACCGGCCGAGCCGTGTTCTTACGAGCCGTATCGGCTTAAGTAAGGATTATATTAGGTGCTGGCTAGAGTACATGGCACGTACCGGGTGGGTGTGGAATCCGGTTCTATATGCATCTCCTTGTTGAAAGCGGTAGCATGTAGGTTCAGGTTTTAGGGTTTACGACCCTCGCCAACATGATCATTGATAACGAGTCAGAGTCGCTTGGTCCTATTTACGGTCTTATCCGGCATGAACTATTGAATGTTGCTACTTCTACTTTACCGTGGACGGTCCAATTGCGCAGTTCGTATGATACGATCTCCACTGTGGGCGGGTTCTCAGAATCGGATCTCGTGGTGTTGAGTAATACACTAAATCAAGATCTTTCCGATTATGTTGGGCCCGATGTCAAGTTGGTGGTATCTCCGGTTAACAATGCTCCCAATGCTGTGACTTCCGCTTCCCAATTGACTTGCCTACAACTTCCGACTCCCGATGCTCTTACTCGCTCGGGAGATTCCGGGGGCCACATTCAACGGGGTATTTCGCGCATTCTTTGTGCCCGAGCCTACCTTGACCTCTTGGCGTTTTGCATACCTTCCCCACCGGACTCTATGAGGGCGATTTTGGGTACGGGTCGCGGGGCTTTAGCTCTCTTTTCCACTTCACATTAGTCCAATTTCAAGGTGCCATCCGATTGTTCAATGATGGTAGCACACCGGGTGCTTGGCCTAAGTGCGGACCGCGCCTCTTATGTTCGGAAGTGCCCTCGGTGCAATGAGGCTCCCTCAGAGTCTCGTGGGTCTAGATCTTCGTCAAGGGTATCGGGCACCTCTATGTCGGATGAGCGCTCTACAATTGCTATGCTTATGGACCACATCCCCCGGTGCCCGTGCTCTTGGTACGTCATCCGACTTCACGATCGGATTGTCTACGTGCTTGGAGAGAACATGCCTGAAGCGGGGGCTACTCAAGAACGGGACTTGCGGTTGGAGGTCCGGCGTATTCGGTCGGGAGCTTCTCGAGATCGTCATGGGGACGTGGATTGGTTAGACTTCATGGCTCCGCACCGTCATCTTGTTGTCGATGTGACGGTTACAAGTGCTCGCACGAGCACCAATGTTCCTCGTGTAGGTGCTCGTCTCCCACTCCCGGGTAGCCTTGCATTTGGAGCTCAACATGGCAAACGTGGTGCGGACCTCCGCACTTATACTTTGCTTGGCACGCCTTCGGTTCACTCGATCCACGACTACTATCCCGTCGCTCTTGATGATGGGGGCCGGTTGGCGCCTATGGCGGCTGAGTTGGTTGATCGCTTGGCGATTTTGGTGGCAATTCGTCACTTCCCTGGCATGGGTGCTACTCACTCTCGTTCTTTGTGCTCTGACACTTATGTCCGTATGCAACATTTCGTTCGTCGAACTACTTCTGTTCCGTTTCGGCGTTTTTGGGGGGATATGTGCGGCGAGAGTTCATGCAACGTCTTTATGATGCTCTTCATATGAGCTCCCTTTCTTCCTTGAGCTTCCCTTTTTTCATATGAGCTCCCTTCCTCATATGGTACTTTGGGTTCCTGTCTCCGCGACGCCTTGCAGGAGGGCAGTGCTGATGCTGTGGCATGCCTTCCTGTTCCTCGGGCTTAGGGTTTTTCCTCCTTTCATCTTCTTCTTGCTTGGTGGCTTATGCTGCTTTTTCTTGTAAAAAATTGATGAAAGCGATAGCAGGTTGAACAAGCTCGTCTAAAAGGGCGATCAGCGCAGCGCAAGTGATTTTTACTTCGATCCACTGCCCACCACTCCTTGCCACCACACAGCGTCAACTTCAGACGGGCAGCAGGCTGTTCCAGCAACAGTAGGCGTTTATCTTCAGAAAACGTACGATTATTGTAGCGCTATTTTCGACCCTACAGTGACTTTGCGAAGGTGTTGTGCCCCGCTCTCGGGTGCAGTGTGCTACCCGCGGACGAGTCAGTAGTCGTCACTGCATTTCACTATCGGAAACTGCTGTACCGACACAGTTGCAGTTGCGACCGGTTGCGTTAGCATGGCCACGGCATTTAAAAAACTTCAGGCGCAAGTGGAGGGTCTGAACTGCCGTCTGGAAAAGGAGGGCAACGCGGCGGTGGGGCCAGAGCTGAGCGCGCAGCAGTGGCGCGCCAATGTGGACGTCATCGCGGCGGAGCTGTCGGGAATGAAGGAGGCGGTAGATGCCTCGCCCTGTCTCCCACGTCTGCCTTTACAAATCACGGACATGGAATTTTTCTCTCCGCAGAGCTTGCCCCACCTCTGGCGCCTTGTGCCTGTCTGCCGCTTGGCAGACTCCAATGACATTCCAATCTTGCACTTAACCTCGACCTTTGACCGTGTGCTGAGCTTTTTGCGCTGTTCCTGCCCCCCCCCCCCCCCCCCCCCCCCCCCCCCCCCCCCCCCCATTTTTAGCTTGACAAAATTCTTCATAAGGCAAAGGTACGCGGTGTGAACCAGTATGATAGGCCTTGTCCCATATTACGCACACACACACACACACACACACACACACACACACACACACACACACACACACACACATTTGTATGCTGAAGCGGTCTCAAATGCAAACATAATGAAGCAATAGCTGGGACGATTAGTGCCAATTTCAAGCAGCTGCATGCAAAGAGACTCACGCATTATCACAGGCAAGCGCAAGTTACTCCGCAATCACACACACACAAACACACACACACACACACACACACACACAATTTAGTCCTATGTATTCACACATCCCGGTGTCCTTCAGATTTTGTACTTCTGGGGCTATGTCTTGCGCTCATATTGCTACGTTTGTGTGCCCGACTTATCCCTCACTGCATGTGAACTGGTGTACGCAGGAGACGGACCCCAACAAGCAAATTTACGGAAAGGGCATGACAGAGAAGATCCTGGCGCTGGGGAAGAGGTTTGATGAGCTATCGGTGCAGACGGACGAGCTACGCGGCAAGATTGCTCCGCTTGCACAAGCAGAGATGGACGCTGAGGCAGCTGCAGCAAAGGAAGCCGCCGATAAGGCGGCTTTGCAGGCGGAGGCGGCTGCTCGGGCGGATGCGGCTGCCAAAGCGGCAGCAGAGGAGGCTGAGGCGACCAAGAAAAAGGCGGAGGAAGATGCAGCGAGGGCGAAAGCGGCTGAAGACGCGGCTGCAGCTGTAAAGGCGGCTGAGGACGCAGAGGCGAAGAGCCGTGCGGAGGCGGCAGCTGCCAAAGTGGCTGCTGAGGCGAATTCCGAGAGGCAAAGGGTGACAGCCCAGGCAACGGTGGCAGCTGACACCCAAACGACAGCATCGACTACTGAAAAGGTAAGTTCATATATGGGTACCTCGTCTGTGTGCGGAAGAAGCAGCGGCGACATGTGATGTCCATATGAGATGTGTGGATGCTCGCGGGGACATTTTCCGATCTGCCTCAGCGGAGGCTCGTCTCATTTATCCTGCAGGCCGCAGAAGAGCAGAAGTTGCGTGAACAGGCTAAGGAGGCAGCCAGAGTATTGGCGGAGGCAGCTGCTGCTGCGCTGCAGAAGCCCAGTGAGGCTTCTTCTCCTGCGCCCGCACCCACCGCGGCGCCAGCCCCCCCAACCCGCCATCCAGGTGTGATCAAGGTACAGCTCTCAGCTCGCTCACCGGTTGTGCATGGATGAACGGCCTACACGGTGCTCCAAAGGTCATGCATATGTCCACTGAGAGACAAGCTGTGCTCCCGCACCGGCTATACAGATTCAGGGCGGCGGCGATGAGATGCGGCAGATCATGCAGGAGAATGGGTCGAGGAAGCTGGTGGTGGTTGACTTCTCTGCGGCCTGGTGAGTGATCCTCAAAAGAAACGGTTAGTCCCTCGCCATCAGAGCTGTGTGCACGCTCTAGCTAAAGTGCCTGCTGCGTGTCGAAGGTGTGGGCCATGCCGTGCGATTGCCCCATTTCTGGAGCAGCTGGCGGTGGAGTATGCGGATAACTGCGTGTTTTTGGCAGTTGACTGCGAAGCTACTCCCGCGAATCGTAGCCTTGCTGCTGAGGCAGGCATTCGGTGCATACCTTCCCATCCATCCACCCCTTTCCTTCCCCTCCCGAGTTTGTTACTCTCGCGTGCGTCGAAGTGTTACGAACAGTCACCACCTTCACCCCAAGTGCTGCGGATCGTTGTACGCATAGTGATTGTCCAACGTGGATTGTTTTATGTACCTTGGAGTGATTCCTACCCGCATGTCCTCAGAGCCTTCCCAACCTTCCATTTCTACCGCGATAGCCAGCGAGTGGCGGAGACGCGTGGCGCTAACAGGGAGGGCATCCGTGCTGAGATCCAGAAGCACGCGCCCAGCGGCGGCTCGCAGGCAAAGGAGGCCATGACGACCCGCTTGTTTGCCGCGCTGCAGACCGTGAAGGCTAATACGTCCTTTGACGAATTTTGTGCAGCAGCTAGGACCCTCCTGACCTTTGTATCTAATGTCATCGCTCACCCAAGTAAGGCCAATATTTTGCTTACTTGCACTTTCTCCTACCCCTTAGTCCATCCATCCGTCCATCCATTTGTGCGTTCGCCAATCAGTGTATCCATCCAACCATCCACGCACACACCCAGCCTTGTTTGTATCCAGCCGTCTAGGCACCATCCGTCTACCAACCCGTCCATCCGCCTACAAGCTCACCAACCAAACGATAAATCCACTCACTCATTTTCTCACCCACCAAGTAAATGATTCCCCCACTCATTATCTTGCACAACAACCAACTCATTCTCCGGTTTACGCTCTTACTCATCAATTTATTTATCAAATTATCCATGAAATTATCACGCATATCATTCCTCCACTGTGCTCCATTCAACTACCCATCCACCTATTCCTATACTTCCAAATGATCACCCAAGTATCCAACATAACTATAGTAAACGTCGAAACATCCGGTGGCATGCCCACCAATCAAATCATCCACTATCATTGTGTTTGTCATCCATTCATCCGTTCATGTTTATCCGTTTATGAGTAACACCCATGTAAGCGCTTACCCATCTTCACACCTGTTTGTTTTTCTGCCTACTCTTTGATTCACCTGTTTTCTCTTTGTATATGCCCGAGTGCCTATTTATCTATCTCTTTGCCACCCAGACATCGATGGGCGCATTAATACATCCATCAACCTGCATGCCCGTCAATCCATCAGCTAATCAATGCATTTACTCACATCCTATCTTCGTATTTGTCATTCCTACCGTTCTTTTTCAATTTATTTGGATGCAACCAGGCTAGTTGTTGCCCATAACGTTGTGCCTTGGTCTATGCTCCAGGCGATCCCAAGTACAAGCGGGTGAGGGGTTCCAACGCCCGGTTCCACAATGCTCTGGGCTGCAGGACGGGTGGGATAGCTTGCATGGAGGCTGTGGGATTTGCGGTCATCAACGAGGGCGGGGAGCAGGTGCTTGTGATGCAAAACATGGAGGCAGAGCTGCCGCAGGTGAAGAGGATGTTGGAAGAGGCGATGGTGGCGGCGGAGGCTTCACGTCCAACACCTGCCGCTGCTCCTACACCGAGTACGCACACACAAACTGAATTATATCCACACGCTCCCATTTCCTATAACACGCAACCCCACCAAATTGCGAATTGCGGCTCGATTCTGACTTCTGTTGGCTGGGGTGCCGTCAGCCCCCGCTGCGCCTCCTCCCTTCGGTGGATTTGGTGCTGGGGCTGGTACAGGTGGTATGGGAGGGTTGGGGGGCATGGAAGGGTTGGGGGGCATGAACAACCCGATGATGCAGCAGATGATGCAGAACCCGGCGATGATGGAGATGGCGCAGCGCGCGATGCAGAACCCGGCGATGATGCAGATGGCACAGCAGATGATGGCGGGGGGGCAGGCGCCGGACATGGCGTCTATCCGTCAGATGATGGCGGAGCCCGGAATGGCGCAGATGGCGCAGGAGATGATGGGGTCGATGGGCGGAATGGGTGGGGGTGGGATGCCACCTGGGGGTATGTTTGGTGGGATGCCGCCCGCCGCTAACCCGAGCGGCGCTCCGCCTGGTGGAGCAGCACCCTGGCCCGCGCCTGCGCCCCCCACTGCTCCCCCAACCAATAATGCACCGCCCCCCACATCTGCACCCCCGGCCCCGGCAGCAGAGCAAGGGAACGCGCCCGCTGCGGACACGGGCGAGGGGGCGGGTCTGAGTGAGGAGGAGATGATTCAGGAGGCAATCCGGCGCTCGATGGAGGACGCCAGCTGATGTTGGGCGTAGTAAACGATTGCAAGCATTTGCGCTGCTGGGACTGCCAACTTTGTGCTCTTTTCTTTCATTTTGAGTGAACAATTTAGTTGGCCCGTGAGCGTTGGGAAAAACTGTTTCGTATTGGGATGATGAGGTGGAGTGATAGAGTAGTTAGAAATGGGTTCGTCAGTTGGGGATTCCTCGTTGCCGTGACATGAGGGCGTCTGAAACTGTTTGGATTGCAAAGCCTGCTTGGATGGATTGATTAGCTGAGCATGTCATCAGCGAAGTGTTGCCACGCCCATGCGGCTTTATGCACCCCTCGAAACTTTCAGCGCAGATCCACTAATTTGTAGGTTTATAGAAAAAAGCGTCAGCCTCTTCGCATGCAGTGCAATCAATGGCTACACTAAACGACTGCATAGCAACGACAATGCGAGCATGACTACTTGGTCAGGCTGGTATATGCACATGTCGCTGCTCACCGTTTTCATGTCTTGGCCCCAACGTGTGTACTCCATTGAGGCCCTGAATGCTCGCCACTAAACATTCAGCCAAAATCTGTGGCGAGCTCTGGCGGAATTCAGCTATAATAATTCAACTATATTCTGTGGCGAGCTATAATCTATACCAGCTCTCGCGGAGAGTAGTATACGGCCCTCTCTGAGTGTGTGGACAAGGCTCTTGTCTCTCCGTGTGTTTTCTCGCATTGTGTAAAACTGGACTGATTTACATAGACAATATACTCTTCCCCTAAAGTCGCGGATGGCGGCTGTTCAGCATGTAAGGTTTACAGGATTAGATTGTACTTAGGTCGTTTACAAGGCGGACCGCAACTTGTGTTGGCGATGTAAAGGTCAGGGGGAAGCGGGGAGAATGAATAACGGGGCTCGTCACGGCTACGATCCGACGGATTTTGGGTTTGCGGCCCAGTCGCGATTTTTGGCCATTCGAGCGCCTCGGAATTTGATTTTTTTTCACTTTGGCTGCTGAATACTCCTGAAATCGGCGACGCAGCATGCTATTTTTTATCCCGCCTTGCTGTCCGCAAACATGGGAGCATGCGGCTTTGATAACATGATTGGCCGTTGCGATGCTTGACGTGGGTGGGACTGGTGCCAGAAAAACAATTGGGGGGGCTTAAAAACACCTAACTTTACAGCATAATGTCCGATTGAGGCAAACCAATTTGCAATTGGATGAAGCCCTACCCCCGGCAAGTAAATATGATTTTCAACTAAATGTATGATACGCCAACCGCTAGCCGAACACCGCGATACTACGTACTCCATGGCGGGCGCAGGAGAGCGTGAAACACATGCCGCCAGCTCAAAGTCACCGACTTAACAAATAACGGTCAGATTATATAATTTTATGGAAAATTCGAGACAACATAC
>JAPMLY010001206.1:0-124131 GCA_026401115.1 Tetraselmis chui
ACGCAGCCACAATTTGGCCTCTTCTCCCAGCCAAAAAAACCCGCCCACCCCAAGTATCCCTTGACCCCACTTGGCTTACAAAGAGAACACGCACTACAATACTCAAACTCCGAAAATGCAGCAAAAACTGCGGCCCCCTCCCCATCGCCCAAGCCCTTTTACGCACGACTGAATATCTCTCCCCAGACGCCATCAAACAACAATGTCAAGCACGCATACGCCAGCTCCTACACGCCACCACCACAGATAAGCTTAAGATGATAAAAAGCCGAGCCAATACAGTCTACGACACCTGCCCCAAATTCACCCACCGCCGCTTGAAAATTAAAAGCGGCCTCCTACCCCCCGCCAGCGCCGCCTCAACCCTCCACCGCATTACCAAACCCGGTAAAACTATTGCATCCTCTCCCGACGCCGTCATCGACGCGGTCCACTCTCACTTCGCCACCGAACTCGGCCGCGCCACCCCGCCCGAACTACCCACCCCCCCGTGGGAACTCCCCGACAACCCCAACAACTTTACAATCGAACCCCGCGGAGACCCCTCTCTCACCCTTGCCGACATGATTACCCGCGACACCTTCGATAAAACCCTCAACTCCTTAGGCACTGGCAAAGCCCCCGGCCCCGACGGTATCCCCAATGAAATAATCAAATGTCTACCACCGGCGACCCGCTCCGCCCTCTTCTCTCTCCTCTCCCTCCTCGCTCACAAGTCCTACACCCCCCTTGAATGGTGCCACAGCACAACATGCCTGCTACACAAAAAAGGCGACCCCACCCTCCTCGATAACTACCGCCCCATCGCCCCCATGAATAACCTCCTTAAACTTTGGACAGCACTAATCAAAGATGCATGCTCAAAGTACGCCGAAACCCACGGCATCCTTAGCGACCAATAGGACGGCTTCCGACAACACCGCAGCATCCACGCCGCCCTCTCCTGCCTCATCATGACGATGGAGGACGCGAAACTCCACAACAAAGACATCTACGTCATGTACGCCGATTTCAAGGCGCCTTCAGCGCCGCGGACCACCACATCATGTTCAAACACATGCGTCAACTCGGTATGCCCCCCACCTTTGTCGACACTTGCGAACACCTCTACGGGGTCTCGACTACAGGTTATATTACACCACATGGCCCCACCCCCTCCATCGACATTAATCGCGGAACCCTCTAGGGAGACACCCTCCCCCCCCTTTCTATTTACCCTTTTCCTTGAACCCTTCCTTCGATGGCTCACGGTGGGAAGCCGGGGCTACCGCCCAGGCCCCCCCGCCACTAACGTAGACCCCACATAGCACACAGCCACATACCCAGGACACGGCTTCGCGGACGACCTCAGCCTCGCCACGGGCTCGACCTATTGAACCATGCAAACACAGTTAGTGTGGAAGATAACTTACGCAAACGTAGTTACCGTCACAGTCCCGCAAACGGAACAGTTACGGCGACAACCAGCCTACAGGCGTGGTGTCGGGACAACAGAAGTGGGAGAGTTGTAGCATAGCGACAGCTATGTACCGAGTCAAACAGTTTATCGGTATGTCCGATCTAGACATGTACTAATCATATCTAGAGTAGCTTACAATAGCTATCTGCAACTAATACGTATACGTTATTACTTACAACACTCCCCCTGAAAGTAGCTACGGGATGAAGCGTTGCATTGGGTCTTGTCCTCCAAGGATCGCACTTCGGTGTCTTGCTAGTGCAGGTCCTGGGAGGGGTTTGGTGAGCATGTCAGCCACCATCTGGTCAGTGGGGAGGTACCTTAACTTGATGGTTCCCTGCTCCACGTGGTCTTTGAGGAAGTGCCACTTCAGACCGATGTGCTTAGTCTTCTCGTTGACCAAGGCATTTTGGGAGTATGCAATGGCGCTTTGGTTGTCCTCCCAGATGGTGGTGGTTTCGGTGATGGGGGAGTTGAAGATTTCCCCCATGAGTTGTCGGAGGTGGAGTCCCTCCTTGGTGGCGTCAGCCGCAGAGTAGTACTCGGCTTCACACGTGGATTGAGCCACACAAGTCTGTTGTTTGGACTTGTAACTGACTGGCCCGCGTCCGAGGGTGAAGAGATAGCCGGAGCGAGACTTGCGGGTGCTGCTGTCGTTGGCCCAATCAGCGTCGGCAAAGCCTGTGAGTTGGAGGCTATGGTCCAGGCCCCCCCCCAACGTCAGGCGCATGTCGATGGTGCCATGGAGGTAGCGGAGGACCTTTTTCAGAGCTTGCAAGTGTGCCTCGGTGGGTGAGGCTTGGGCAGAGCTGAGGATGCTCAACGCCGTGGAGACATCGGGGCGTGTACAAACGGCTGCGTACTGGAGGCTGCCCAGGAGGCTGGGGTAGACGTCCTTGGCCACCCCTGTGAGAGAGGGCGAATTCAAGTGTGCAAGGCCGGCGAGAAAGCCCGGGTCCATCGGAAGTGACGACGGCTTAGAGTCGGACATGCCGTACTTGGCGAGGATGTCGCGCAGGTACTTGGACTGGTCCAGCGAGATTGTGCGCGTGGAGCGATCGCGGGTAATGTGCATGCCGAGGAGTTGGGAGAGGTCGCCTAGGTCCTTGATCTTGAACCGTGCTCCGAGTTGGGCTTTGAACGATGCGAGCCAAGTGGCATCATTGCAGGCCGCGGGAATGTCATCGACGTACAAGGCGATCATGGCGAAGACGTGGCCGGTGCGAAAGATGTAGATGCACGGGTCGGAGACGCATTGTTGCCATCCATGGTCGACGAGCCATGCACGAAGTAGCATGTTGAACTCGCGGGGGGACTGCTTAAGGCCGTAGAGGCAGCGCTTGAGGTGACAAACCTTGGACGTTCCATCGGTGAAGCCGAGGGGCTGGCGGATGTACACATCCTCCCGGATGGGGGCGTAGAGAAACGCTATGTCGATGTCAAGCTGGCAGAGTTCAAGGTCGCGGGCGGCTGCGATGGTTAGGAAGAGACGCAGGTTGGCCATGCGGATGACCGGGGAGAAGGCCTCCGTGTAGTCCAGTCCAGCGCGTTGACTGCACCCCTTGGCGACGAACCGCGCTTTGAAGCGGGAGACGTCGCCGGATGTATCCGACTTGACTTTGAAGATCCACATGTTGTTAACGACCATGCGGCCTGGGGGGAGGTCCACAAGGTCCCACGTGCCATTGCTGATTAGGGAGGAATACTCCTGTTGCATAGCGGCTTGTCATTGGGGGGCTTGGGCGCTGTCCAGCGCAGCCCGGTAGGATTTTGGTTCCACACACTCTCGGGCGGAGAGGAGGGCGACGGCAGTAGGGGACGTGCCGGCAGGTGTGTGTGGGGGACCCGTGACAAGGTCGGGGACGTGAGGGTGCTCAGATGTGTCCTCTTGAGCTTTGCCTTGTTCAGGATCACAACACGCCGTTACGAGGGTCGGTGGGTAGTCGGACAAGTGGGCAACCATATCGCCGTAGCGAATGGGGTGGGAGCGGAGCCGAGCATGGCGAGGGGCTGCCGGGGGGGGTAGGGGTGTGGGTAATGTGAGGTCAATGGGGTGGGATAGGGGTGAGTCTGCGGGTACGTCATCCGAAGAGTCGGTGATGGCCGAGTCGACGGAAATTTGAAATTTGAAATTGTTTACAACAATACCAGTAAAAACCGGCTGTCGTCTCTGGGCCCCCTCTTGTGCTATGCTCAACCTGTAGTTGGACTTCTAAGCGTGAGGCAGACCGTGAACCACTAATCCCAACCTCTCCAATGGCAGTAACGATACCGTCTAAAACATACCCGTATCCAGGTATTTATAATTTTCTGATCTATACGTATTTTTTTGGATACAGTATGAAAAATAAAGTGTCGCTAGTCTCCACGTTACGCGGCCTGCTCCAGCCGCTGCGGGGTCGCTGATCAGCAAGGCTGTCCAGCTGGAGCTGGTCGAGGCGAACCTGCCTGACCTCGGCTCCCGTGCGACTCCGGTCGTGCCGGAGCTTGGGGGGAAAGGCAGGTGAAAAACCCCCCTCGCATAGGTCGTCGTCGGTCCCGCCCCGATCCGTGCTCCACCCCGCCCGAGGTATTAGCCGCTCCTCTCGACGCAGCTCGCCACCTAGCCGAGTCTTCTCTCCTCCTTCGGGGGCTGAGAAGAGAGAATAACTAGGCTGCAGACGGTGTCCGGCTGGCTCTCCTGCCCCCGAGCCAGATTTTCTCCTGTCCCCTATCCTTTTCTCGTCTGTTTCCAACACCTATCTGATCGCGCTGTGGCCGTCCGTACCCTCCCCCGGTGGTTTACGTTGTTAGGGGGTCGCCTTTACGAGCAGTGTGCCGTTACGATAACCCTAGGCACACTGCCTGAGGCAGCCTATCGATAACCGGGTACCGACTAGGGAAGGGGTTGGAAGAACACAGGGATCGAGTCGCCGGTCCTCAAAAGATGGTGGGTACGGGAATTTTTCCAAAAACCCCCCGTACCGGGCTTTTCCGGCGGCGGGCGATCCTAAGGACCGCCGCCGCCAGACCGCGCCGCTCCTCCGGCTGCGACCCACCTCCGTCCTGCGTAGCATCAGGCCTCGCCCCCAGGGGAGACTTAAGACTCTCGCAGGGCTGGCGACTGCTAGCGAGCGCTGTCCCTAGCGCTGCTTCCCAGCTGTCCGCCGCTAGCTCCAACACCCTCGTCCCTCCGCTGATCCGTCCGTACCCCTTTGCGCCAAAAAATATTTCGCAAACGCCGCCCCCGCCCCATCGTCGGGAGAGTATCTGTGAGTATTTAGTCGCGAAAAGACATATCGGACAGGCCGAGCGGGAGATCCCTGTGCTGGTGTACGGATATTATGTTTTTCAAAACCCTCCGTACAGGGCTTCCCGACAGCTGCTGATCCCGCGGATCGCAGCTGCCGGTACCTCGTTCAGCCCCCTACCGTGCCAGGCCTGGCACGGCTATGGGGTTACCAGCGCCCACCGCGTGGAGGTAGAGGTAGGTGCCGACGGGCCTGCGAGCGCACCCCTCTCCGGGGCCGCCGCCGCTGCGCCGCCGGCGGGCGCCGAGTCGACGGAGGGTTGTGTGTCGAAGCCTGGGGTGTCCTCCTGAAAGACAACATGTACGGAAGTGGTGATGCGACGCGATTCCGGATTGTAGACACGATACCCGGGTGCGTCAGGGGGATAGCCCACCATGACGCCGCGAAATGCTTTTTCACTGAGTTTCCGACGTTGTTTGTCGGGGACCTTGGCAAAAACGGCGCAGCCGAAGACGCGGAACTTGGAGGCGTTGGGCACCGACGACGTAAGGAGTGTGAGGGGGACGCCCCCATTAGGTCCGACCGAGCGACTGTACGTGCGGTTGCGAAGGTACACAACAGTGTTGACAGCGCACGACCACATGGAGTTGGGACCGGCCATGTTGTGGAGCATCGCCGATGCATTGTCCCGGATAGTGCGCCAGGGACGTTCGGCCTTGCCGAGCATGCGGCGGGCGTATGGGGCAGAGAACTGCACCCCGACGCCGAGGTGTGCGCACATCCGGCGAGTGACAGCAGCTTCAAACACATAGTCGGAGTCAAACTTGAGGACCGGTGCGAACGCGCCCGTCTGGGAGTGATGGCGGGCATGCAAGTGTTTGATGTCCAAGAGGATGGTTTCCAATTCCGAACATGCGTCGTCTTTAGACTTAAGGAACCGCACCCACATGTAGTTGGTGTGGTGGTCGATGACGAGCAAGCAGTAACGGAGGCCATGTGGGGAGGGGACATTGACCGGGCCCCAGAGGTCAGCGGACATGTTGAGGAGGAGGTGGGATGGCTTCGCGCAAGCGGCTGTGTTGCGTGGTGTAGCTGTGGCTTTGTGAAGTAAGCAAGAGTCGCAAGAAACTTTGGTTACAACGCTAGCTAACACATGGCTAGTCGGGACACCGTGATTATGCTGGGCATGAAGGCTGTGCATGTTGAGGTGGCCAAACCGACGGTGCCACAGGACGGGATCACACTGGGCAGTAAGGGCAACTTGAGGTGAGGCGTCAAGTTCTGCCGGTGCGGATGGGCTGGGAGGGAGGTCCGGCTGGTGGGGAAGGAGGTAGAGACCGTTTCCGGACGGTTCTAGCACACCCATGCTTGTGGGTACCAAAAGCAAACCAATGTCAGAGTTGGAGGGGAAGATGAATTCACATCCGCTGTGAGTTTGCATCCAGTTGACACTAAGTAGTCTGCCGATACGCTGTGCGGAGCGAGATGATAGGTCAAGGGTGTAGAGTGCATACACAGTGCGGTGAATGAGCTGGCCAGAGGCAAGTCTGACAGAAATCCGCACTGAGCCACTGCCCTTAACGTCAACGCCGACACCGCCCACGCGAGAGGGAGCGGAGGGGGGCGTGAATTTCACGAAGTCATCTCGGAACGCGGTGAGGTTAATCGAGCAGGCGGAATCAACGACCCAAAACTGTGACAGGTTACGACCCGGGGCGAGGGAAGAGGAGAATGCCACAGAGCTGAATGGGACACTCACCTCGTCGTCATCGTAGTCATCAGCGCAGTCCTCGAGGGCGGGTAGGCAGTCGGTGTCATCGGCGGGGGCGTCGTCGGCAGGGACGTCGCTCAGCAGCGCAGCGTGAGCAGAGGGGGTGCCGTCGGCGGCGCCGTACTTCTGGACTGTCATCCTACGCTTGGCGAGATTCCAGTTAAGGATAGTTTCATCCGTGGCAGTGCAGGCGGACATGAGATGGTTGAGGCTGCCACAAACGCCACACTTGTTGGGTCGATGGCCGCGAGGGTTACGGTGTGGTGGGCCTCGACCGCTGAACGAGCCGCGGCCCGCAGCGACGAACGCGGAGATGGGAGGGGGTGATATGGCCGGAGCGGGTGTGTCCGGGGCAGGGTCGTCGTCCATGTTGTGCGCGAGGTGGAGAATGCTGGCCATCACTTCATCAGCCGACATGATGTAGTCCGTGTCAAAGGCGTTGATGACGCATTGCTTCGCCTGACCGTGTGGGCCGCTGCTGGAAATACCGCGCAGCATGAGGTGACCGAGGTGGTGGGGGTGGATGGCAACGGAGCCATCAACCAATTGGCATGTGTCGTTGTAGTCATCAAAGGTCTGGCGCATGTAGTGGACATAGTCACTGAGTGACTTACCAGGGCGCTGTCTGACCGTCAGGTTGTCCAGGAGGGACAAGGAGCGAGCAAAAGACCGACAGTCGAGGCGTTCACACAGGATGTCTCACGCGGCAGCGGCGCAGTTAGGGCGGGCTGTAGAAACGCATTTCATCGCTTGGTCAGCGCGCTGATTCGCGTTGGTTGCATAGAGAAGCAGCGTGTAGGCGTAGTGATGTGATGGTTCGTCGAGCCAAACGCCGGAGTCGCATATGACCAGCTGTGGAATGAGGTATGCGGCCTTGATGGAGAGGAAATTAAGGAAGGTCCTCTTCCATTGCTTAAAGTCCGTGGTCGGGCCTATGACGGGGACCGACATTTTCATGGACCGGTTGAGGGCGTCCTTGTCGAAGCCGGGGGCTTCGTGTGCCGCCCGGCCGATGACCACCGGGTCAATAGTGGGACGACGACGGCCACGGGTGGCGGGGTCGCCATGTTGGACTGGGGGAGAGTGCCGGCCATGGAAGGGACGAGGTGGGCCACCGGGAAAGGGAGAGCGGCCGGCCATGGGACGCGGCGGGCCGTACGAGTGCGGGTGGTCACGGTAGGGGGGGACGAGGTGAGAGGGCGCCTCCGGGATGTGAAGGCCGGGGTGGTGAAGGGCATATCCAGCGGGGGGGAAGGGGGGAGGTGGTGGGAGGTGATCAACCTGGAGGGCGTGACGCCAGAGGTCGTGGTGCACATCGGCACGCGAGGGCTCGCGGGGCGCATCGTGACGGCGCTGTGCGACTGTGGGGTCGCCAACAGGAACTGCAGGAGTAGCAGCAGCGAAGACTGTTTCTGCGTCCGGGGGGACGTATCCAGGCTGGGGATGTGCAAGCAAGGGGAGGGTGTACACGTCGTGGCTGTCCCGGACGGGTTCGAGCTGAGCATCGTGGCGGCGCTGAGCGACATGGGGTGCGGATTAGCACCCGCAGCTGCAACAGCAGCAGCCTCGGCCGACTGCGAGTCGAGACGAGCTGTTATGCGCGCCATTTGCGCAAGGAGCAGCGCTAGAGTATCCGGGGGGGATCGAGGTTGCTCTGTTGAGAGCCTGAGTCAGGGGAGTCAGGGGTGAAACATGCGGAGTTTTCGGCGCCATTTCGACAGAGGGCGAAAAAGAAAGAGCTCAATAAAAAACAGGCAGCGGTAAAAACCGCTAGCCGGACTTGTGCCTAACAGCGGTTTCAAAGAGACGGCATGATGCCCGCCGACCCCTCGGCCTGTAGCCCCGGGTTGTCTCAGAGCACCTTCTCTGTATCCTCCACCCAGTGTGGGGCACAAGTCGAGGCCAAGGCCAGGACAGGTGGAGCGCTGCGCTGGTGGCTGAGTCGCTAGGATAATATAAAAATAAAAAGGTAAGCTACGGCTGGCGTGCCACCTGTGGATGCGTATTCACCCGTTGGTGCGCCCCCCCGTTCTCCAGCTTGGACATGTGTGCACCCTGTCCACACACGACGAGTGCGTCGGTGTGGGTGGCTGGCTATCGCCGTCGAGTGGCTGACTTAAGAGGGGTGGTGGCGGGTTTTAAATCGCAGTTTATACGGGCGATACCGCCGACTACAAGTTGAAAGTACTAGGTGTCTAGATAAACTTGCCTTCTGCGGGAGAGCTGTCGATCGCAGCTCGCCGAACCAGGTTGTCGCGCGTGAGTGACGTGAGGCGGGGGCCCATAACCTATTGAACCATGCAAACACAGTTAGTGTGGAAGATAAATTACGCAAACGTAGTTACCGTCACAGTCCCGCAAACGGAACAATTACGGCGACAACCAGCCTACATGCGTGGTGTCGGGACAACAGAAGTGTGAGAGCTGTAGCCTAGCGACAGCTCTGTACCGAGTCAAACATTTTATCGGTATGTCCGATCTAGACATGTACTAATCATATCTAGAGTAGCTTACAGTAGCTATCTGCAACTAATACGTATACGGTATTACTTACAACACGACCCCCAACATGACCATTCAGCTCAGGAAACTCTCCCTCTTCAGCGCCTACACGGGCATGACCGTCAACATCCGCAAATGCTGCATCACCGGCGCCCTCTGGCGCACAGGCAACGCCCTCACCCTCGCCAACACTACCCTCCTCGCATCATGCCTGCAAACTCAGTTCATCACCCTCAACTCCACCCCGGCCCCCATTCCCTCCATTGGCCCCACGGACACATACCGCGTCCTAGGGGTAGAACTGAACACCTCCCTCACCTTCACCAAATATTGGCACGAACTAAAACGTACCACTGCATCCCTCATCACCACCCTTTCCACCTCCCCACTAACACAATCCCGCAGAATCAGGGTCATCCGTGGACTCCTCATCGGAAAACATTTCACCCTCCAGCTCGGCCTCTTCACCGACTCCCAACTCGACACTCTCGAAGGACAAATCTGCCGCGCACTCCGCTCCGCCGTCTCCTCGGTACGTAACCTTCCCCGCACCGCACTCCATCGCCCTACCACCGACCTAGGATACGGCCTCCCCTCCCTTAAAGCCCACGCCGCACAACTCACAGTTTGCCACCTAAATAAAATCATGAACAACTCAGGCTATAGAGGCCACATGGCCCGCGCACACATCCGCACCTTATCCACCACGTACTACCACTGGCCCTCGGAATCAATCATGTCCACCTGTCACACCCCACCCACACTCAAGTGCTTAGTCAGAGGTCAGCGCGATGCGGGCACCCTATTCCACAACATCCCTCCACTCTCCCTCACCAACCCTATCGCATGCACAATCCGCGCCCACTTCACCACTCAAGACAACGCCCTCCTCGCCTCACTCCGGGACAAAGCCACACACATCACCGACCCTCATACATATAAGCAAGCCTATTGCGATTTCTCTCCCCGCAAAACACACGCCTCCCTCCTCCCCCGCCTCACCCCCCTCTATAAAAATAACATCACCACGTGGCCACAAGTCCTCCTTTGAGCCACCTCATCCCCCTTCATCCTCAAATCCTGCAAATCCATCACCACACTCACGGGGTCCACCACCCCACTCTCAGTTCCCATCCGCCTCCTCGCCGCAATCCTCACCGAACCCCTCGATACTATCCACAACCGCCTCCCCCTCACAAGCCTCACTTCCAAACAAGCATCCCCCCCCACCACAATACACCCCTCATGGATTCCCCTCCTCTCCCCACACCTCCCTCGCTCACCCCCCACCCTCTCATCCGGCATCTACACCTCCCGCACCACTCATCCCACCCCCACAGCACCCACCACACACTTAGACACAGAATACCTCACCCCCTCCGACCACCACTACCCCCCCTGCGACGTAACGCGTATCATTTCCAAACACAAGCACACAGAATCTGGCCAAACGCAGTACATGGTTGAATGGCCCCGGAACACCTCACGGAATGGGACATTCATTTACAACTCGAAGACGGCTTCCGCCTCATCTCCTCCACCCCCACATCGGTATGCCTCCCCACCCCCTCCCCCACCGCCTGCTCCATCTGTCATGACCCACTGCACACAGAACCCACCTCCACCTGCTGCACATGCCCGCACTTTGCCATACATTCCCAATGCCGCCCAACTCAGGGACCCGCCACATGGGAGTGCGAGTGGTGTGCTCGCGGCCAACAACACAACCTCACCCACCTCCACGAGGTCCAGTGGGCCCCATGCCTACAACTACACGACACCATCAGTGAGACCCCCTCCGGCCCCACCGCCCTCACCGCATTTAACTCCGGCTTTGTCCCCTCCACCACACCCATTCTGCCAGAACCCGGACCCCCTCCCTGGTCACACCCCCTAATCACATTCAACCATGACCCCATTAACCCCGACCTCGACATGCTCCCTACCGGTAAATTCGCCATCCACGCACACCCATCACTCTACGACACCACCGTACTCTGCACTCCCGACGGCCGCACGGTCACCACCTTTAACGGCCCCCGTGTCCGCCACCTCTACCAACTCTTCCGCTCCGACCTCTCGCAGCATACGTTCGAAGAGGAAGTCTACCACTTCCTCACTCGCCTAGGTTCCCGCTCAGAAATCCACTCACCCACACCCGCCACCACCACCCGTAATAGATGGGCCACTAGAGAAGACCTACTCACAGCTCTCCGCCACACATTCCACATACATACAAAACTCTACTCCGACCCCCTCAATAAATCCCTCCACTCCCACACCTACTACTCCCTCTACCCCGAAGACATAGTCTTCTCATCTAGTGGCAGCAATGCCCCACACACATGGCAAGGCACCAACATCGCCAACCCCGAATACGACCACGAATGCATGCGCCGCGCCATGGAACACGCAATCACCAGCGCACACCTCAAAGCCCCTCACAAACCCACCGCCACCATCCTCATCCTCCCCCGATGGGAACACACACCCTACCGCCACTCCAAACACATCAACTCCCCATACACCCACCACCTTTACACCCTCCCCAATGACGCAAACACCTTCCTACCCCCCGACCAACACACTGGAAACCCCACCCCTACCCCATTCGGCACACGATGGATGGTCGACATATACCTCGTCGCCAACCCCCTCGCACTCTCCACCCTCCCGTCACCCACAACCATGACCGCACTTCACAACACTCTCGAATCCATCTACGACACTCACCTCCCCAACCCCGCCATCACCCCCCCTCCTCCCCACCTCTTCGACACCTACTCACCCCACTCAGCAGGCATATACCACCTCCCCCCAAACCCAACTCACCCCATCACATACCCCCTCCCGGAACGCCTGCATCTAACATACCCCCCCACCAGAGGTACTCTTGCTTGGAAATGGCAGGACTTTGTCTACACAGACGGCTCGAAAAAAGGAGGCTCGTCCCCCCTCGGAGCAGCAGCTATCCACCCCGCCTCGGACACCAAAATCAAAATCTTGGTGACCTCTACCCCTCCCTCGCACACACTAAATCGCGCTGAATTAGCTGGCATAGATATGGCCTCCAACTTGGCCGCACCCACCTCCTCACAGACAGTGCGTGCTCCCTCCGCCTCATACAAGGATACTTAAACTGCCCTTCCGCTTACAAACACAACATCCACCGCGACACCCTCCTATCCATCACACAAACCCTTAAAACCCGCTGCGACGCAGGCATCCGTACACACCTCGGCAAAATCAAAGCACACAACCACTCCCTAGGTAACGACCTCGCAGACACCCTCGCCAACCAAGTCGCGGATGGTCACCCACCCGACACTACATACACCACAGGTTCAGAGGTCACGATAGGCCATTGGACCTGGCCATACACCCTCATTCCACAATCCCTAGGGGGCCCATTACCCTACAGATACACCAACCTCAAAGCCGACGCACACACCTACAACACCAAACACACACACACACACACACACACACACACACACACACACACACACACACACCCCTCTCGCAAACAACCAAACACGGTGCCCTCCTCGCCCGCGCCGCGGAGGACGGCGCCGATTTCTCTTTCCACAAAAAACACTCAACCCTCACAAACATACAATTCACACACAAGCAAGAATTCATGTGGGGAGTCCACAACACCCGCCTTCTTACTCATAACCCCACCCTGCGCTGCCCCCTATGTGGGCAATTCACTAGCAACGGCCACATGGCCGGTAACTGCCCCACCATGTCTGGCCTAAGACAGGACCGACACAACAGCGCGCTACAACTCCTACTCTCCCTACTGGAGCGCCACAATGGAGGACGCTGGGAAACCATCACTGCAGACTTCGGTAACAAACCCATGAAATCATTTGCTTCCCCCACTCCTGCCCACACTCCACTTGACTGCCACCCACCTCACCCCACCCACATGCCCACCCGCCTTGTTGCTGCTGACGAAGGTCTCTCGCCCGACTCCCTAACCTCGTGTCCCGCCGTCCTCCCACCTGAGATTCTCCCCCCCGCGCTACGACCCCCCGCACACAAACCCGACTTCATCCGCATCCTCGAACCTCGATTCGTTGGTCACTCAAACGGTCGCCGACGTTACGCATCCATAAAAAAGATTCAGATAGGGGAATGGAAATACTGCACGGACAATAACCTCTCCCACACAACTAACCTCATACGTGCCAAATACACCTACACCCCTTGCAAACGCCATCCGCATCCACTGGCCAGGCACAGTGGTAGACATCCTTCCCATCGTCATGAGCCGCACAGGTACACCGCACTCCTCCACCATCACGAATCTCACCTCCCTACTCACCGCCCACACCGACCCTCCTGACAAACTCATCTCCAAAGCACGCCTTGCCTCGACACGTCTCGCATCCTTGCACAACTCCACACGCATACTGTCCAATGGCTGCACCATCTCCTACTCATATACCGCATCAAATCCCGCACGACCTCCCGCCGCGCCTCCGCACATTGCCCCTTCGCACGCCCCTAACTGCACGCCGCCCTACTCGCCTCGTCTTGCACAACTCCCCGGGGGGGAGTAAAACCCCCGACCATCCCTGGAGAGGTTGGATTTAGGTGGTTAACGGTCTCGCCATGACTTTGTAAGTTCCATGTATGGCATAGTTGGGAGGGCCCGGAGACAGCAGCCGGCGCATACGGCTTTTGGTGTAAAACCGGCGCATACGGTACATGTTGTAAACAATTTCAATTTCAATAGTAACGAGTACATGTACAATGTCCTGCAATGTATTGTTGCATGACTGTACTCGTCACACATATAATAAAGGGAAGCATGTGGGCAAGTTCTTGGCCTCTTGGCGCCGAAAGGTCTCTCTTGTCGTCCATGTTGTTCACGCGGACAACGTCTTGCGCGGTTTATCCGCCGCCGCAAACGATGTGGAGGCCGCTTCTTCCTCGGATGGGATGCCTTCCCCAGCCACAACGCTCTTCACCCGCGCCATGGGCCGCAAGCGTCCCCGTGCTTCCTCGAGCGTCTCGTGAGGCGCCGCTTGTCGCCTCCACGTGTTGCATTCTCGGCGTTGCCTAGGAGTTTCCTTTGTTTGATATGCTAGGTTTTAGCACAATGTAGCGCTTCCTTTTGCCGTGCTTTGGATTCCGTGATCCTCTTGTCACTCTTGCCCTTTTGTTACCCGTCCCTTTTTCCTTGTCCGTGCTCATGGTGTTCTTCTTGTAATCAATCTCATGTAATCACCCATGTAAACTTCGAATGTATCCATCACCCATGATGAAACCCTGATGTACATATACAATTTCTTACAAGAAAAAGCAGTGAAGGCCACCAAGCAAAAAGAAGCAGAAAAAGAGGAGAAAACCTAGGAACAGGAAGGCATGCCACAGCGTCCGCACCTTGAAACCTTGATGTCGTAAGGATTATACGACATACATTTTTACATTGTTTTTTGAACCTACACGTACCTGTACCTACCAGCCATGCTGGGACAAATGCACATACGAAAGGTATACGAGAGAGAGAGAGAGAGAGAGAGAGAGAGAGAGAGAGAGAGAGAGAGAGAGAGAGGGAGAGACGGATTTCAGCAAGTAGATTTGCATACGGGTACTGGTACCCGTGGCAATTTTTTTGGCGCATCCACATGACATGATGAAAAATACAGTACTTTTGCTGGTGACTTCGGACCTCGCGACCACCCGGACTCGCCGGAAACTGCGTGTGTGTACAGGAGGATCAGGATCGGAGTGCGCTCGTCATCACTTTCCGATCACCCCGTCACTTTTTACCACCCATTCAATCGCTTTCCCACCGCACAGAGCGGAATGCGGATATGGGTATCGTTATCCAGAGCCACAAATCCTTTGCAAAGCGCAGCTCAGATTCGCTATCCGTACCATGACAGGTGCTGACGTTGAGCAGCGCGATCGTCCCCGCATCAACAATATACCCGTAGCGACTTTACATAGTAGAAGGACGACACGCGATCATTGATGATACATATACACGCAGAATGTACGCTACATGTACGGGTACGGCTGATGAAAGCCATCTTTCATCGGGAATAATAAGCAGGTGGCAAGTTACGTACAAAAAACGTACAGCGCACACGCGACTGTTACATTTTATGCCCTAGAAAAACCCTAACCCACAAACCCTGAAATCCGATAACGAAGCCTGATGCGAGGTCGTCGCATCGCAGCAAAATAAAACAGGGCAAGCTACCTACAAAGCAAACGAATAATGGATTACTAGAAGAAGAAGATGAGCACGGACAGGGAAAGTGGGAGGGGAAACAAAAGGGCAAGAGTGACAAGAGGATCACGGAATCCAAAGCACGGCAAAAGCGAACGAATAACGTGACCATATTTTGATACTAGGGATGCATGGATGATATAGCGAGGAATCGGGGGGTTTTTTGTCACCTTAGTAGGGTTTTCATACGATATCTTACCCGTCAAAGCATATCTTTTGGCCCCGTAAATCACACACGGTTGACGCAACGGCGGGCATGCTAGGGTACGCACATGGCCATCGGGGATACCCGAGTGGTGGTTTGATTGCACGATGATGTGTTGCCGGTCAAGATGTTGCCAATTGGGCCCTCGCCACGGCGTTCTTAAGTACCGCAAAAGCGTGCGCGCTAACTTTGGGTGGAAAACTAGTGATACCGGCGTTTTCGACGCGGTACCAAACCGCCGTACGCCCTCGCTTTCCCTACGGCCATTCCATCCAGCCGCAATTGTGTAGCGTGAACATAGGCATTGTCCTCCACAACCAACACACTTAAACTATATTATACACGCATTTGTTGCCGGTGGTAGGCGGTCAATTGGTGCTATTGTGTCGGCTACACGTTGGTCGCTCTTGCCGCACGGGTACGGTTTGCATGCTGCTATCTCACCACCATCTCGTTATTCGTTAACCACCCCCGCCAGCTCCGACTTGAACGATAGAGCACTCACTTGCCCTTCCGATTGGAATACACGCCCCAATAGTAGGAAAGAGTACACCTAAGCTAACCAACAAAGCGGAATTGTGTATATCCTTTCCAATCGTTCTTTCTTTCCGTTCGCTTGGACATGTGCATATTGCGAAAAAAACGCCAAGGCGGCCGTGCGTGGAGGGAAACCGGCACGTCGCGAAAACTGCGTACAATGTCTTATAGCCACCACCGCCAACTAGCCTACCGCCGTAGAGTATTGTCGCCAATGTGGCAATTCGATGGAGTTGGAAGAAGTGGCGACTGTGTGACGAGTACAGTCATGCAACTGTACATTGCAAGACATTGTACATGTACTCGTTACTAATTCCAATTCGTGCTTTTCCAACGGATGGACGTACACACGTGGGTACGTCGCTAGTGCAATATTCATTAGGGTGCTGATGCGTACTGTACGAGCAGTACCTCCCGGTACGTACAAGTACGCATAGTTAATCTAACTAGCTAGATGACGCGCCTAAGCGAGTTCTCCGATGCGAAAGGAGCCGCGTCGTGAAACCCAATGCTAGACATGCCGCGTCTCGGGACAGATGACGACGGTTAGACAACCCTAACGCCTGACACGTAAGCGAAGCAAGCAGGCGTAAGCTATCTGGGCAGAGACCTATTTAAGCCCAGTGCAGTAGAGGGAGGTGACAGAACCTTTTAACAATTCCATTGTTCACTAACAATATATATACTGCTAAAGTACAACAGTGAAACATCCTTTCACCATCGTCTCTCGACAACATCATTTTGCCATATTGCAACGACAGAACTAGACAGATTAGAACTGATTTGTGCTAGCGTTTAGCTTGAGGAGGCTAACCGCCACAACTGTGGACATGGGCGTGTTGGTGTCGGTCGTTACTAAGACGCTTTACGAGCGCTGCAACTCGCAATTTCCACAAGGTGAACGCACATTCGCGACAACAACCTTAAAAAACATCCCCGTCGACCTGGTGGCGGCATTTTTCGACGTCGAGCGAGGCTTATGGAGGGAAATGATTGTGAAATACAGCCCAAGCAAGCGTCGAGTTAAGTATGTCACTACCCGAATGAAAGGCATTGCTTTACTTGTGTACTAATTTCACTAAAAAACATGGCGATCCGCCGAGTGTTGTGGAAAGTAAGAGCCGGACCCATGCGGTGCGAGCGCGTGCGCGGTTGGAGCAATATGAAACGCGGGCGAGCTTCATCTTGGTTCGGTTAACAGACAACGGCGACATCGTCACTCTTCTCCCTCCGTTTTCCGTGGAGGTGACGGAGACCCCGTGAAAAAAGTAGCACGCTGCGTGGCATATTTGGCACGTTGCGCTTCCACACTGCTATCGTGCGGGCCACGCCTCGCACTGACTTGCAACTTCCTGAGGGCCAACCCGTCTGTCGTAGTTTGGTACATATGTGGTATGTGGCCGCATATGTCAACTATGCTTTTTCGGTGCACCGGTAAAGCGCGCGCCTAATACGCAGAAGGTCGCGGGTTCGATGCCCGGTGAGTCCGATCATTGAAAGTAGGCGTGTCACGGCCCGAGAAGAACCCCCACCTTCCGCATTGGTATCGGAGCCGGGCTGCGGTCCGGGGAGAGTCCGGGGAGGGCCGTGGTAGTGTCATAGTGTGGTACATATGTGGTATGTGGCCACGTATGTCAACTACGCTTTTTCGGTGCGCCGGTAAAGCGCACGCCTAATACGCAAAAGGTCGCAGGTTCGATACCCGGTGAGTCCGATCATTGTGTGTAAGCGTGTCACGGCCCGAGAAGAACCCCCACCTTCCGCATTGGTATCGGAGCCGGGCTGCGGTCCGGGGAGAGTCCGGGGAGGGCCGTGGTAGTGTCATAGTGTGGTACATATGTGGTATGTGGCCACGTATGTCAACTACGCTTTTTCGGTGCGCCGGTAAAGCGCACGCCTAATACGCAAAAGGTCGCAGGTTCGATACCCGGTGAGTCCGATCATTGTGTGTAAGCGTGTCACGGCCCGAGAAGAACCCCCACCTTCAACACGTCACTGTAGAATCTAGGTCGGCGTGGCCCATATTGCCCGACTATTCTGACCCCATCATATTTGATGGGCGAACTATATGAGTCCCGTGGCAATAACTTCCATAATTGTTTTGGGGTTCCGGGGGATTCGGACTCACTGCGATCGGTATAGAGATCGGACTACACCGTACCAAACCCACCTCCTCCTTACATGGATGTGGGAAGGTGAGAAGGTCTCGAGAGAGGTAGGAAGGTCCTAAGGCAGAGGATGCATGTGTGCATATGAGGCGCCTTGCTAGGGAGGCAAAGGAGCAGCGGGAGAAGCAGTGGCGGCATGAGCTAGGGGAGGGGTGAAAAGAGGATAACGTCAACATATTTGATTTCATTGATGATGACATAGCCAGAGGAGCGAGCAGCTACACATCATGATTAATTGTCGACACCGAGGACGTGAGGTGTGGCCCGTATCTAATGCGAGAATGTTATAGGCGATGCAAGGAGACGCAACGCGTAATTGCTGAGAGGGAGATTGGACGCGCAAATTATGAATACGTAAACTCACGGCTGCGACGGCCACCGTTGGCATGGAAAACACACAATCATGTGAAGTGAATAATTGCATATTGTCCTCGATGCAAATGTATTCACAATTCACTTTTTGATGCGCTATGCTGCATGTTCCTCTAATTCCAATTAAACTGCATTTTCTTCCGCTTGTGCATGTGTGGTTGGGCACAGTGGGCGGGTCCATGCATATCTTGGTGAGGCGCTTGAGAAGTTGCACACTCCCGCTCAGCGAAAGCTTGCCCGTGCATGTGACGTGCTGCCCTTATTGGTTGTTGGCTTAAGGACATCCTTATTTCACCTTCTCGCTCCATGCATTGCGCGCTATAGCGAGCAATCCAGCCATGCGCCTCCATCCATGACGGGAGGTGCCAGACCACGAAGTGCATGTACGGAGTCACATCCACTGATGCAACAACATCCAAAAATGCTTAAAAAAACCTCCGCGGCTGCGCCCAGTGCTTGAGATGTTGTTTGTGTATGAGCTGCATCATCCCCCGGGTCTGTACTCCACGTCGCACTCATGCACTCATACGCTTCTCATACCTTGTAGGCTTCTACAACACCAAGGTCGGATGGTGACGGCACGGCCTCCATCATAGCACCACAGCCATCTACCACCTTGATGACCTCTAGCCCGTTCATGATCGGGAGGTCCACCTTGGTGTGATTCTTGCATTTGCCTGACTGCACCTTGATCTCTCGCACCGGTAATCCGATGACTTCCAATGCCCTCATAGCCGCTTGAGCTATTGCCGTGTTGTTACGCCCCTTGTAGACGGTGTCCCACAGCACGTGCGGGTGAAGCACGCCTAAACAACAAACATCGCCTTTGAAAAATAAATCGAAGACCACATTCCATTCGTCTAAAGTGCAAAATAGAGATAGGGCGCTAGTCTCCACGATATGCGGCATGATCACTCCACTCAGGGGTGTTGGCTCGCTAGAGCTAACCAACGTGTGCGTGTGGAAACGGGCCTACCTGACCTCCGCTCATCTGCCACTCCAGTCGTGCCTGAGCTTGGGGGGTTGGCATGGGCAAAAATCATCTCGCTAAAGTAATCGACGGCCGCAATCCGGCTTGCACCCCTCGTCCGAGACACTTGTTGCTCCTGCCGAAGCCGCATTCCACCTAGCTTAGGATGCCCTTCGTCTCCGGGGACTAGGAAGAAAAGGACGGACTTAGCACCATGTAGTGTGAGGCTGGCATATTTGCCTCCACATTATATTGTTCTCATGTCGCCAGTCCTTCGTCGCATGTTTTCCAACACGTGTTTGATCGCGTTGAATCCGCCCGTATGGTACCCTCCCTGTTAATCCATGTACACACGGAATGGCATGAAGGGGGTTCGAACCGCCGCTTCCCGGAACGGAGCTGTACGCCTTATCCAAGTACCGCTAAAAGTTGGTACCCGATAGGAACATATTGTGTATATGAACCCATCGCATCGCATCGCGACTGAGCGGCGAACACCTATAGCGAACACCTATAGGTGGAGGGCTAAGACTCCCCCGGAGTCTAGCGTACAAATGTGTCCATTAGTAGTCCTACGGAGGGATATGTAAACACTCCCCCTTAATGGACAAACTCCGGCCGGTGCCCTAGAAAACCCCGCGTATACGCGGAGGGCCCATAACCTGTTAATCTATGTACACACGGAATGGCATGAAGGGGGTTCGAACCGCCGCTTCCCGGAACGGAGCTGTACGCCTTATCTAAGTACCGCCAAAAGTCGGTACCCGATAGGAACATATTGTGTATATGAACCCATCGCATCGCATCGCGACTGAGCGGCGAACACCTATAGCGAACACCTATAGGTGGAGGGCCAAGACTCATCCGGAGTCTAGCGTACAAATGTGTCCATTAGTAGTCCTACGGAGGGATATGTAAACACTCCCCCAATGGTTTACGCCAAGGGGCTCGATTATCTTAAGGAATGTGCCGTCTCGATAACCCTAAGCACACCGCATGAAGCACTCTTGTCGATGGATGGGTACCAACTAGGGAAGAGGTTAGTTGAATGTATGGATCGAGCAGCCGCTCAAAAACAACGTTGGGTACGGAAATTAAAGCCATAACCCCCCGTGCCGGCTTTTCCGGCGGCGAGCGATCCTGAGGACCTCCGGCGCTAAACCGGGCCGCTCCTCCGGCCTGCTTCGCTTCGTGCCTCGCCCCGAAAGGAGACCCGGTATCCACATTGCCCGTCGTCGTCATGTGAGCGCCCTACCATGGCGATGCTTCCCGGCGCCAGCTCCAAAACCAACTTCCGCTTCATATCCGGTCGTGCCCTCCTCGCCGCCAAATAACTCATGAGATACCGATCCAGCTCCATGAGCAAGACATCATGCGAGGGATATCTAGTCCTGAAAAGAAGCCTTGGACGGTCCGAGCGGGACATATTGGCGTAGGTAGTGTACGTTTATCATTTTTAACCCCCCCCCCCCCCCCACCCCCCCCCCCCCCCCCCCCCCGTACACGGCTTTCCCGACAACTATTGATCGGACGAATCGCAGTTGTCGGCTCACCCCACCTAGCTTTCCATCGTGCAAGGTATAACACGGCAATACGGTAACCGTCGCCCACCGCCAAGAGGTGGGGGTGAGTGCCGTCGGGCATGCGAGCGCACCCCCATCCCGGGCCGCCATTGTTGCGCCGCCGGCGGGCTCCTATTTTTTTAAAGATATTTCTAATGTTTTTGCATAGCCGGGTCGCCGAGAACCCGGTCTTTCCAAAAACGCAAAAACCAAAATAACGCGGGCGTAAACATGGGGGCCAAGAGACAATAACCGGTCCCGGTAGACGGTGCATGATGCAAGTAAATTTCAATTTTCAGTTTTGGCGTGTCTCGAATGGCAAACGCCTGCCAACCTCATTGGATGGTCCGCACTTTAGACCGGTGAGAGAAGGCCGTAGTCGTGGAGATGGTAGGGGCAATCACTTGCTTTCCGTTAGACAAGTGACCATAGCCACGTTGCTTGCTATCAATACTTCAACATTGTTTAATTTTACTTACGTGGAGGCAGTGGCATGTACACTTCTCCACAAAACTTCTGGACACGCACTATGTAACACTTAAGGTAGTCAAGAACAAGCGCCCCTCTCAACACGTCAAGCACGACAACACCCAGATATACCACTCGAATGTACCAAAGACCGGGAAGCAAGCAGTGAGCCGTCATTCGGTATGGTTAGACCTGAGCTTAAGCGAGTGTTGTCGGTGTAGTTTGTTGAAATAAACCCATAAATATCCATGAAATTATCTTAAGTAGACATGTCATAAGCGCCACGCTCGGCCATTGCTCAAATACTCATAGCAAGCTGCAAATTGCTCATTGAGCCACTTAACTCTTTTTTTGGACTTGAGGGGGTTTGGAGGCGCGGATGCCGTGTTCAATGCGCGAGGGTTGGATTAAGGGTTTGTTGTGAATGGAGCATGGAAGTTCACTCCACATGCACATGTGATGTCTTTGGAAAACCATCGAGTAAAAGCCTATATGTTGCACGATTGGTTAAATAGTGCACGCTATAAATGGGCGAGGACTTTTGGCTTTGGCAAGGGGCAAGGTCCGTTATGGCCGTTTGGGACTCATGTCGGTGACAGTGGACCTTGGAATGCTATGGTATGTGCTTTTGCCAACCACACCCGCCCCACGCGTGGCACAAGTCGGGAAATGGGGCTATACATCACAAAAAGTGAAGAATTAGGCCAAGATTTATCGAAAAACCCCGGACGAATCGCCTCATTAGGTGAGTTGAGCTCCACGGGTGTCGTTTGGCGCTTCGGTTCACTTTTGCCGGAATACCACGGAAAACGATTAAATCACAAAAACTCGATTTGTGGGGTTTTAACTCACAAGTGCATGCGTTCGACGCGAATTGAAAAGGCGCGTCCACCGGTACCTATTTCAAAAAGTATCGAGCATATATGAATAAGTTGTGACGACCGTTTGAGCATACATTGTGACCGAACTCATCTTGCCCTTGGGTTGTGCGCATGTCGGTGGTATATATATGTCTACGTACACGATTTTGTGCGTTCCCCCCTAAGGCATGCCCAAAACCTTCCCCCTCCGTCGCCTTTGAATATGATCTGCGTGACCGTCGCACAATCATTCATATTGCGGCGCTTTGAGCCCGTGAAATGAAATGAAACGCTTTGAGCCCGTTACCCCTTTCGTCTAACCGGCGGCACGGCAATTGTTTAAAAGAGCGTGTCGCACGTTAAAATGATGACGCACGAATGCCGGCGCGATAATGACCCCAAGCACACAAGCCCGGTAGTGCTCGTTTCATTCGCCCCCCGCCGTATTTGTCGGGGTAATCCATCTTCGGCGCCAAAGCATAATTATTGCCTAGCAGAAATTCAGAAACTTTGTCACTGTAATTGACGCATTATTACATTTTTCACATGCGAAGTTGCGAAATAGTTTCAGACTTTTGTGAAGGATTGCATGATTTCGAGCAGTGTGTGGGTGACGTTGGCGTCACATCCACGTGGAGATTGTCACGCTTTGCATATGTATTGATGCATATTTTTAGACTTGATTGAGGATTTTATCGCAATGTCGTCCGTGCATTTTTTTTTGCGTCGTATCCTGTTACGATATCGCCCTAGCTGTTGATATATCGCTAATACATGATATGTATTGTTGGTAATCATAATATATTACTGATAAATTTACAATCGCTATCATTGAAAGTATCCGAATTTCGGATGAAAGTATGCATATTTGGGAGAGTAGCGTGATATAATTACATTTCATGAAATATGTACGGGTTAGTTTTCTTGTTCAACAATAGCCCTGATTTTGCAGGATCTTCTGCTGCCATGACGACTTTGCCTGCCGCATCAGCAATTCCATATGCCACCTCAGCAACACCCTGAAGCAGTACAGCAAAACGTGTTTTGAGGCCGGGGAGGTAACAGTCTCTGAGTATGCAACGCTGACGTAAGCGCACACCGTTACACAGTTCGTACAGAGCCCCGCGTGACCACATGTGGCGGCGCAACGTTGTTGGAAGGCCGGGGGGCTTTTATCCTCGGGACGTGGCGACGATGAGCAGTAATCCCGTTACTTCTGTAGTTAGCGCATGTGCTTTTCCCGCATTAGGTCTACACGTCGGACTGGGCCGCCGGGGCCGGTTACTTTACAAGAGGCGGCTGCACCAGACCGCATCACGTCAAACAATCCACCGACCAAGAGGCGAAGGAGCACCCGTGACACATACGCAACCCAACGCAAGTAAGGGCACAATAAGCGAAAGTCATCTCTCAGGAAAACACAGCCGGTGGAGCTACATAGACAGTGACGCAAGTGGAGATTTTCACAGGGCTGTCATTATGACTGCTAGTGCACAGTTGACGGTCGCTCGAGGCGGCGGCCAGTCCGCATCCACATCCGGCCGTAACGCTTGCCCGCAAACCCACCGCGCGGCTCCCGTATCACTACGCCAGGCCGTGTGGCAACACCGTCAACAGCAGGGGCAGCAGCATCACACCGCCAATAGTGGTGCTAACCGAAGGCGATCAGTCGAGAGCCCAGTGGCGTTTTTCGGCGGTAACCACAAGCACCAGGCGGCGAGTAAAGCACGCGCGACGGAGGCGCTCGCCAAGTCAGCGGAGGAGGAGCAGGCAGTGAGCCTCGGCTGGCCGCTCTTCGACACAACCCGCTTCCAACTCGAGTCAAAGCTGGGATCTGGAAGTTTCGGCACCGTCTACAAGGCGGTGGACTCCACCACCGGCGAGCACGTGGCCGTGAAGAAGCTACCCAAGGTCCGAAAGAACCAGAAGCCCAGCCGGACCGCGACTAAACTACAGCGCGAAGCGGATTTGCTACAGCTTATGCAGGGCGCGACTGAGAACATCGTGCGAAGCGTGGGTCGCTACGAAGATGACACCTTTGTGTATTTGGTGACAGAGGTGCTATCTGGAGGTACTCTCGAGCAGTGGGTTGCCGCCTCCGGTGGGAAGATGGCAGAAAACGACGCCCGGTGGGTGCTGGCGGACGTGCTCGACTTTATCGCCGGCTGCCACAACCGTGGCTTTGTCTACGCCGACGCCAAGCCGGCCAACTTTATGCTGGATGACAGCGAAGGGCAGTGGCGCGTTAAGGCCATAGACATGGGATGCGCCCAGGCTCTTCCATACCTTGGGGCTCGACTCGAGTTACGGTCCGGCACGCCGCTTTACTTTGCGCCCGAGGTATTTCAACGCTCGTATGGTGAGCAGGCGGATATGTGGAGCGTGGGCGTGATGCTGTATACTATCGTCACTGGCCGTAACCCCTGGTTCTCTAGTCTGAAGGGCGTGACACCTAACGACGTCATGGACAAGGTACTCGGTAATGAGATCCCTTATTACGACGAGGACTGGGCCCACCTGTCGCCAGAGCTGAAGCACCTCGTCGCCGGGATGTTATGTAAAGACGCCAATAAGCGCATCAGTCCCACCGAGGCTCTGTGCCACTCTTGGATGCAGCCGTTGTACGATGTCGATCTTGAGGAGGAGGCGATGTTCGCCAATAATATCGTTCCCCTGAAGGAGCATAGCCTGGGAGGGCTCGCGTCAAAGCAACACGCGATGGAGGCCTGAACAGATGGCGCGACTGACTTTAGAGGAAGCCCTCAAACCCTGAAGAACGCTTTATATGGCTATTGGCCGCCGGAGTTTTGTCTGTCGCAGAAATAACCCTAGCATCTGCGGAATTTTGAAGATAGCTCTAGTGTAGTCTGTTATTCATTGACAGTATTCATTTCGTCTGTTTCGCTCCCACTCGACCAGGCTGTCTGTATAGGGCTTGGCTGTGGCACGTTTTGCTGAGAAGAGGGCATCGCGCCGAAACTGTGCGGTGCGCGGATACTTTCTACGAACTTTTTAATTGCTAACTAAATAAGAAATAAACCCCTCGTCATTCGCAAATGTGTCGCCTTTTATAAATATCGAGCGCAATCTTGTTGTGGCGATGTGTATCGTTGCAAGTCGAATATGGGTTACTGAGCGAGTTCCTATTTCGAGTTGCGGCGAAGAGGCCGACGGACTAGTATAGTTTTTATTTTCCTCAGCAACTCTCCGTCTTGACCCCTGAATGACCGTTGCCGGCGCTACAGTCGCTCGATGATTATGAACACTGGGGAAAATCCATACATGTCTCCATTGTCGTCAATGGTATGTTAATTGATTTAATTACGGCATTTACCATTATTTATTAAAAACAAAATACACAAGAAAAAGAGTATTGGACGCCGTAAACTCGCACAGTTACAACCGTCAATTTGCTCTCAGGTTGTAAGGATTAGTTTCCTTTTCTTAATAAAGCCGCCACAATCAGCAATTTTAGTATTCCCGAGGTACTCGTACAAGTAGCGAAGTACACTTCGCACACTTCAATGGGAGTAGGTACCTGTATGTGTATGTATTGCCGATTATATGGGTGTCTCTTTTTAGCAACGCATTTTAGCATTAGCGCAGGATTACAAGTGAACAGGCAGGGTTCTTCAAATTGCGGCGGCAATAAAAGCAGAGTGTGCTGAGACGACTCGTTTCATATTCGCCTAAATATATTCCGTTTGTACGGGTATGTGATGCTCTTGTCACTCTTGCCCTCTTGTTTCCCCTCCCACTTTCCCTGTCCGTGCTCATCTTGTTCTTTTGTAATAAATTCCAATTTTGTACGGGTACGTAGTCCTCCGAAAGGAGTGCATGTAATATCACTTTCTTTCCGCTCTCTCTTCCTATTAATACGGGTACATTCCCCCGATGCGATTCTAACTTTGATTTTTTTAAATAATAATATATGTACGCTCTTATTTAATTCAAATCTACTCAAAGTTACGGGTACTTCACAGTTTAGGTAAAACAACATTCTCTGATAAATAACAATAGTATACACAAAGGAGCTATTCATTTTGATTTCGCACTATGAAGCTTGCTGACCCACATGTCGTTGACAATGGGCCGTGCATGTTGCGTGTGTTTCGAATTGATTTGATTTGATGCTGGCATAATGATGATTCAAATAACATTCTAGAGCGACTGCAAGAGTGCGGCTTCGATTTGAATACGACTCAATTATCGACAGCTGGCAGAAAGGACGCTACATCCCGTACTGGTACTTGCGCACTTTATTACTCGCTTCAGAGTACCGTATCGCCCGTGACAGTTTGAAACGGCAGAGTATTTGCAGCGAAGCGTGTTGCCCGACACCGACTAGGTGTTGCCACTTGTTTGTTGTACCCACTTGTTTGGTGCGAGATATCTTGGTGTGCCGGCAACAAGAATGAGTGCCTTGCTTCACATAACAAAACAGGGCAGTACGTCGCTGCTGCGTGACTTGGATGCTCATATTCGTCTGCACGTGGCGAGCATTGTGACTAGCTCGGTTTCCCGTCCTGCTTACATATACATATACTTCATACGGCATCGTCAGCAGAAAAAGAAAATTGAGAGAGGAAATTAATTGATCCATATATTGATCCTTAATTGATTTCACCGCCGCCTAGCGATGATCCTTGCTGTTAAGGCTCTGATCCCCAAGAGATAAGGTAGGTATATCGCCAGAGAATATCAGTTGGTCGGTATCAACATTTAAACATTTGTATGGATGACGCAGGCACTCTGCTATCATCAGTTCACATGTAACAATATCAAGGCCCTGCTCCTGTTCGTTTGGTGGGTAGCATGGCGGCAAGATATTCCTTACAATTAAAAGCAGTGGAAACTACCAAGATGAAATAATACTAGATCTCCCCCCGCCTCCCCCCCCCCCCCCCCCCCCAAAAAAAAAGTTCAACCCCGGGGGACAGGAAGGCATGCTACAACATCAACACTGCTCTCTTTCAAAGCATAATTAAGATATGAACCCAAGGTGCCATGAAGAACAACGGAACGGCGTTGCATGAACTCCCGGCACACATCATCCAAGAACCGACGGAATGGAACACAAGCGTACCGACGAACACCTCCTTCATGCGGACATAGCTTGTGGGTATTATGGCGGAATCGTCGAATGACACAATAATTATATGGCATACATTCAATCACCATTTTATCATTGAAGTACCATCCAGCGTGCGACAGTATAATCTCAACAGCCGGACACAACCGACTAATTTTAGTCGGTTGTGCAGCTTGTGTAGTTAACGCTAATACTTGCTCTAGATTTTGAAAATATTGAAAATGCTACCAACATGTTGCTCCCAACACTCCAAACTATCGTCTGTGGCACGAATTTCATGCCCAAAGAAGCACTTCACAATGGACTTTTATTGACCTGGATAAAACCTACATGATAGAAAAATGACCGCTCGCACCGGCAAAATCTGAATTTCTAATTTGTTCTACTTCCAACAATAACTATCACCATATACACAATGATCTGATGCAATGGCGTGTTTCTCCGACCTCAACAGTGGGTTGAGTGTGCATCTTGAGCACATTGGGACTTTTTGTGTAGATGTTGTATGTTTAATGACGAGAAAGCACAACCGACTAAATTAGTCGATTGTGCTAAACAGGGAATTTCAAACAACATTTCAGACTATCAATTTGTGATTTTTACACCACATCGCCTCGCAGTCCATTCCATTGCTCTCCAATTGCTGGCAAACTTATGAGGCCACACCAAGCTTTCACATTATTAGATCTGAAAATGAGCTATTCGACCTCATCGCAGTGAAATTTGTGCATGTGAAATGATGCAACACATTGCCAACCACTCGGTGGGAACCCAACCATATGCAAGATCATGAATGATTTGTCCGGCATGGACCATGCAAATGGGCATGAGAGTCACGTTGCAGCTGCCACATTACCATTGAAGGTTAATTATGCACCCGCTGCTTATGCATGCCCATTGACAAACGTCTCTTACTGTTTTCAGTTACACTTCAAATCTAGTTGGTTACCAACATGACTTACATTTCTCATTCGCGCGTTATAAAACTACCTCTAGTTTTTTGTACATTCTGCTGCCCTTCCCGCCATAACGCGCAGGTGCAGCATCACAACACCTGAACACCC
Source organism: Tetraselmis chui (assembly GCA_026401115.1). NCBI lineage: Eukaryota > Viridiplantae > Chlorophyta > Chlorodendrophyceae > Chlorodendrales > Chlorodendraceae > Tetraselmis > Tetraselmis chui. Next base: position 28,514 of record JAPMLY010001206.1, read on the forward strand.
TCTTAATGAGCCATGTAATGCAAGGTCAACTCACCTTTTTGCGCGTTTGAGACTCCACCCTTTGCATCAATTGCATCGCATGCCAAACAGAGACGCGCTACTCGCATCCCAAACCCGCCGACGGTAAAACTCAGCAAACTCGTCCTCAGTATCTGTGCCCCCGACATCAATAGATTTCTCAGTGATGTCGGCTGCTGCAGCTTCGCTAAAGCGTGTGTGTGGTATTTTAGCGCGCGGGAAACTTAAGTATGGCCGGCGGTATGCGACGTTGCTTCCGGTGGTGAGAGCGTTTGTACTGCGAAAAAAACGCAGCATGTGTATGCTGTCGGGTTTCAACAACCTGCGAAAATGAAACGACTCGTTAAAAAGAGTTCACCGACGCTGGTGAGAGCTTTGGGACGGACATGTGAATTTCTGAGAGGTCTTGCTGGCCTCACCTCGTCGGCACGATCGCATCGTCGACGAGTGCCGCTTACGCCATTCCGTCATCCGGCAGCATTTTTCCTGCAACACCTTTTGCTGCGACTCCCTTCACCACGCTTCTCCAAACTCCCCCAGCTCCTTTCATGAAAGTTGCTAAAGCTTTCAAAGAAGGAAATTGATGCCTCTCTGCGCAATGTGAGGCGGGTCCCGACAACGGTAACTTTCGAGCGAGTTTTTCGCGCCCACGTCCTTGCTGAAAACTGGACACTCCAACTCGCGCCCAGCCGACTAGCCGCCAATGACCTCGGAACCAAGGTTAGTACTCCCTAGGATGTGTTCGTGCTTGTTTTGGGGACGTGAGCTAGCCTTATGGCGCAGGTCCTGAGGTGAAAGTCAGCGAGTATCACCGGCGACCGGGAAGTGACGTACGGCGAATCCCCAACCGACTCCGTGCGGAACACCCCATCACCCGCGCTGTACACCACTTGCCCTCATACTGCCGCCGAGAGTACATAGGAGCCCCCTCTACATCAAAGTGGGTGCCTTTGGGTAGAAAGGCGAGCTCCGACGTAGTAGTGAAGCCGATCCGGGAACTTCTTCATGTTAGAATCGGGAGAACGGTTTACACAATCAGAGTGGCACATTGCCCATGTTGCTTGCAAAGAGCACGCTCCCCCAGTGTCGCAAGTCCACCAATCCAAGAATAGTAAGTTTTCCCGAACTACGTTTTGTCTTAGGTACTTGTATCTTTATGTCAGGTGAGCGCTCAACAACCGCTATACTCATGGACCATATCCCCCGGTGCCCGTGCTCTTGGTATATCATTCAACTCTACGACCGCATTGTCCACGTGCTTGGAGAGTTCATGCTTGAAGCAGGGTCTACTAAGGGCCGGGACTTGCGGTTGGAGGTCCGCCGTATTCGGTCGGGAGTTTCACGAGATCGCCTTGGGGATGTGGTTTGGTTAGAATTCATGGCTCCGCACCGTCATCTTGTTGTTGATGTGACGGTTATAAATGCTCGCACGAACACCAATGTCCTTCGTATAGGTGCTCGTCTCGCACTCCAAGGCAGCCTTGCATTGGGAGCTCAGCATTGCGAACTTTATGCGGACCTACGCACTTCTGCTTTGCTTGGCACGCCTTCGGTTCAGTCGCTCCATGACTACTATCTCTCCGCCATGGGGAATGGGGGCCGGTTGGCGCCGATGGCGGCTGAGTTGGTTTACTGCTTGGCTATTTTGGTGGTTGTTCGTCGCTTCCCTAGCATGGGTGCCGCTGACTCTCGTTCCCTGCGCTCTGACATGTATGTCCGTATGCAGCATTTTGTTCGTCGATCTACTTCTGTTCCGTTTCGGCGTTTTTGGGGGGATGAGCGACGTGAATTCATGCAACGTCTTTTTGCTGCTCTTCATGGCACTCTGGGTTCCTATCTCCGCGACGCTTTTCAAGAGGGCAGTGCCGATGCTATGGCATGCCTTCATGTTCCTCGGGCTTAGGTTATTCCCTCTTTTCTTCTTTTTGCTTGGTGGCCTCCACTGCTTTTTTTGTAATAATTCTTCATTCTTAGGTACTTGTGGCTATTCGGTGGTAAGAAATTGAAGTGTCTTACCTACGGAAAAAGCCCAAAAGCACAACCGACTAATTTTAGTCGTTTGTGCCACAAACGACTAAAATTAGTCGGTTCTAGTTGTAGAGAATAAGCACTAGGCAACCGGATGCTAGTGCTACTAACATGCGTAACTCAGGTTTCCTTGCGTATATCCTAGCACGGCGCTAATTGCGTGATATTGAATAGTAGGCAAAGCAGACGTCTTTCGAATCTCAGCCGCCAAAGACTCGAAGGAGTCATGAATAGCAATTTGTTGTGTACGATTAAGCCACCAATTGTTCAAAGGTCAAGAGAACTGAGACGTAGCCCACGCAACAACGTTGTACGAGCCAGCGTTGATCTCCAACATGACGAAGCGTTGAGGTTGCGCCTCGAGCCAGTCTTCAAGCTCACGTGCATCACGTCAAGATTGGTAAGAGGAGTTAATTGCAGCTTTACGCTGCGTCTGAATAAGACTTACGGTCAACCCAACAAAGTTGGTTGTGGGGGCCAGAATCTCGATGCGTAAAATCAGTCGACGTCTCTCCACAAAGTTGGTTGATCAAAACCTTTGATTAGCATCCACACATGGTATGAGTCGACAGTCGAAAAATGAGAATAGAAAAGGAACTACCTCGGTAACGACGTGTCTTCGTGAAAGAGCAAATGGTTGGTAGTCACAGCTCGTCGAAAGGTTTATCATCGAGTCACGTAGCCAAAGTAACTCAAGTTTACGTATGATTGCGGGAAGTAACCCATTCTTAGTCGACGTCAACGAAAGACCGTAAATGTCAATCGACTTTAGAACGGAATAATTACCATCGGGATTAATGGTTGACTGAGCAGTGAGAGCATGCACGACCTAAGTAGGAATGTGTAAGTTAGTTGTGGCTTAATTTATCGGAACGGATGCCGAGAAAAGAGAAACGAGCTTAGGTTTCCCTTCATGTAGAGGCACTCGAACTGGGTTGTTATGAAACAGAGTTAAGTCGTTAAGAGTCAAAACAAGGCCAATTTCCTCGAGTATCTCGCAAACGGCAACGTCGGAATGCTCTTCAATGAGTAAAATCGAACCGGCAAGAAGCCAAGTTTTACCGGTACGGGGTTCACGTTGTAAAATGAGTTAAACGCCTGAAGCTTTGGAACCTCCGAAAAGCAAAACGACCACCACGTAATTACCTAGTCCAATAGATGCCATCTTGAGTTGATTTGTCAGCGTCAAACGAATCAAGCAATAGCGAAAGCGTGCTTCGACCAAAGAGCTCCGAAACCAGTGTCGCAGTTGGCCTTGCGAGAGCTAACTACATGCACAAATATATTGTGTTTTGCTTGCTGCTATTATCACTACATGTGGATTTGTAGATTTGCATATATGAGAAGATGTTTGACTTTTTAGTGCTTAACAATATATTTTTTGGAACAAAAGAATTGTTAGAAATATTCTGTCACCTCCCTCTAGTGCACCATAGATTTCGCCTAGCTAGCTTGCACATGTTCTTGCTTGTTCCTAGAACCACGTGCCAGGGCTTTCAAACCGTTGTCAACAGACTAGCGACGCGGCTCGTCTAGCATTGGGAATCTCGTTCAACATTGGGAACCTCGTTGAGCGCGTCGTCTAGCTAGTTAGATTTATTGTGCGCACTTTTACGTACCGGGAGGTACTGGTAGTACAATCCGCATCAGTACCCTCGCTAAGTTGCAGTAGCAACGTACCCACGATGTATGTCCATCCGATAGAAAAGCACGAATTGGATTTAGTAACGGGTACATGTACAATGTCTTGATGCAATGTAATGTTGCAAGACTGTACTCGTCACATAAGTAAAACAACGCCAACGGGGTATCAACGCCCAATGCACTGAATCCCGGCCCCGGCCCATATTTATACACATTACCACCATTGGTAGACGCACGCCCTCTAGACACACTACTACCACCACATAATGTTGTAAGTAATACCGTATACGTATTAGTTGCAGATAGCTACTGTAAGCTACTCTAGATATGATTAGTACATGTCTAGATCGGACATACCGATAAACTGTTTGACTCGGTAGAGAGCTGTCGCTAGGCTACAGCTCTCTCACTTTTGTTGTCCCGACACCACGCCTGTAGGCTGGTTGTCGCCGTAACTGTTCCGTTTGCGGGACTGTGACTGTAACTACGTTTGCGTAAGTTATCTTCCACACTAACTGTGTTTGCATGGTTCAATAGGTTATGGGCCCTCGCCTCAAGTCACTCACGCGCGACAACCTGGTTCGGCGAGCTGCGATCGACAGCTCTCCCGCAGAAGGCAAGTTTATCTAGACACCTAGTACTTTCAACTTGTAGTCGGCGGTATCGCCAGTATAAACTACAATTTAAAACCCGCCACCACCCCTCTTAAGTCAGCCACTCGACGGAGATAGCCAGCCACCCACACCGACGCACTCGTCGTGTGTGGACATGGTGCACAAAGGTCCAAGCTGGAGAACGGGGGGGCGCACCATCGGGTGAATACGCATCCACAGGTTGTACGCCAGCCGTAGCTTACCTTTTTATTTTTATATTATCCTAGCGACTCAGCCACCAGCGCAGCGCTCCACCTGTCATGGCCTTGGCCTCGACTTGTGCCCCACACTGGGTGGAGGATACACAGAAGGTGCTCTGAGACACCCCGGGGCTACATGCCGAGGGGTCGGCGGGCATCAGGCCGTCTCTTTGCAAACCGCTGTTAGGCACGAGTCCGGCTAGTGGTTTTTACCGCTGCCTGTTTTTTATTTAGCTCTTTCTTTTTCGCCCTCTGTCGAAATGGCGCCGAAAACTCCGCCTGTTTCACCTCCTTACTCCCCTGACAGAGGCTCTCAACAGAGCAACCTCGATCACCCCCCGGATACTCTCACGCTGCTCGTTGCGCAAGTGGCGCGCTTAACAGCTCGTCTCGACTCGCAGTCGGCCGAGGCTGTTGTTGTTGCTGCTGCGGGTGCTAATCCGCACCCCCCTGTCGCTCAGCGCCGCCACGATGCTCAGCTCGAACCCGTCCGGGACAGCCACGACGTGCACACCCTCCCCCTTGAACATCCCCAGCGTGGATACGTCCCCCCGGACGCAGAAACAGTCTTCGCTGCTGCTACTCCTGCAGCTCCTGTTGGCGACCCCACAGTCGCACAGCGCCGTCACGATGCGCCCCGCGAGCCCTCGCGTGCCGATGCGCACCACGACCCCTCGCGTCACGCCCTCCAGGTTGATCACCTCCCACCACCTCCCCCCTTCCCCCCCGCTGGATATGCCTTTCACCACCCCGGCCCTCACATCCCGGAGGCGCCCTCTAACCTCGTCCCCCCCTACCGTGACCACCCGCACTCGCACGGCCCGCCGCGTCCCATGGCCGGCCGCTCTCCCTTTCCCGGTGGCCCACCTCCTCCCTTTCATGGCCGGCACTCTCCCCCACTCCAACACGGCGACCCCGCCACCCGTGGCCGTCGTCGCCCCACTATTGACCCGGTGGTCATCGGCCGGGCGGCACACGAAGCCCCCGGCTTCGACAAGGACGCCCTCAACCGGTCCATGAAGATGTCGGTCCCCGTCATGGGCCCGACCACGGACTTTAAGCAATGGAAGAGGACCTTCCTTAATTTCCTCTCCATCAAGGCCGCATACCTCATTCCACAGCTGGCCATACGCGACTCCGGCGTTTGGCTCGACGAACCAGCACAGCACTACGCCTACACGCTGCTTCTCCATGCAGCCAGCGCGAATCAGCGCGCTGACCAAGCGATGAAATGCGTTTCTCCAGCCCGCCCTGACTGCGCCGCTGCCGCGTGGGACATCCTGTGTGAACGCCTCGACTGCCGGTCTTTTGCTCGCTCTTGGTCCCTCCTGGACAACCTGACGGTCAGACAGCGCCCTGGTCAGTCACTCAGTGACTATGTCCACTACATGCGCCAGACCTTTGACGACTACAACGACACATGCCAATTGGTTGATGGCTCCGTTGCCATCCACCCCCACCACCTCGGTCTCCTCATGCTGCGCGGTATTTCCAACAGCGGCCCACACGGTCAGGCGAAGCAATGCGTCATCAACGCCTTTGACACGGACTACAACATGTCGGCTGATGAAGTTATGGCTAGCATTCTCCACCTCGCGCACAACATGGACGACGGCCCTGCCCCGGACACACCCGCTCCGGCCATATCACCCCCTCCCATCTCCGCGTTCGTCGCTGCGGGTCGCGGCTCGCCCAGCGGTCGAGGCCCACCACACCGTAACCCTCGCGGCCATCGACCCAACAAGTGTGGCGTTTGTGGCAGCCTCAACCATCTCATGTCCGCCTGCACTGCCACGGATGACGCTATCCTTAAGTGGAATCTCACCAAGCGTAGGATGACAGTCCAGAAGTACGGCGCCACCGACGGCACCCCCTCTGCTCACACTGCGCTGCTGAGCGACGTCCCTGCCGACGACGCCCCCGCCGATGACACCGACTGCCTACCCACCCTCGAGGACTGCGCTGATGACTACGATGACGACGAGGTGAGTGTCCCATTCAGCTCTGTGGCATTCTCCTCTTCCCTCGCCCCGGGTCGTAACCTGTCACAGTTTTGGGTCGTTGATTCCGCCTGCTCGATTAACCTCACCGCGTTCCGAGATGACTTCGTGAAATTCACGCCCCCTCTCCGCTCCCTCTCGCGTGGGCGGTGTCGGCGTTGACGTTAAGGGCAGTGGCTCAGTGCGGATTTCTGTCAGACTTGCCTATGGCCAGCTCATTCACCGCACTGTGTATGCACTTTACACCCCTGACCTATCATCTCGCTCCGCTCAGCGTATCGGCAGACTACTTAGTGTCAGCTGGATGCAAACTCACAGCGGATGTGAATTCATCTTCCCCTCCGACTCTGACACTGGTTTGATTTTGGCACCCACAAGCATGGGTGTGCTAGAACCGTCCGGAAACGGTCTCTACCTCCTTCCCCACCAGCCGGACCTCCCTTCCAGCCCATCCGCACCGGCGGAACTTGACGCCTCACCTCAAGTTGCCCTCACTGCCCAGTGTGATCCCGTCATGTGGCACCGTCGGTGTGGCCACCTCAGCATGCAAAGCCTTCAGGCCCAACATACTCACGGTGTCCCGACTAGCCCTGTGTTAGCTAGCGCTGTAACCAAAGTTTCTTGCGACTCTTGCTTACTTCACAAAGCCACAGCTGCACCACGCAACACAGCCGCTTGCGCAAAACCATCCCACCCCCTCCTCAACATGTCCGCTGACCTCTGGGGCTCGGTCAATGTCCCCTCCCCACATGGCCTCCGTTACTGCTTGCTCGTCATCGACCACCACACCAACTACATGTGGGTCCGGTTCCTTAAGTCTAAAGACGACGCATGTTCGGAATTGGAAACCATCCTCTTGGACATCAAACACTTACATGCCCGCAATCACTCCTAGACGGGCGCGTTCGCACCGGTCCTCAAATTTGACTCCGACTCTGTGTTTGAAGCTGCTGTCACTCGCCGTATGTGCGCACACCTCGGCGTCGGGGTGCAGTTCTCTGCCCCATACGCCCACCACATGCTCGGCAAGGCCGAACGTCCCTGGCGCACTATCCGGGACAATGCATCGGCGATGCTCCACAACATGGCCGTTCCCAACTCCATGTGGTCGTGCGCTGTCAACACTGTTGTGTACCTTCGCAACCGCACGTACAGTCGCTCGGTCGGACCTAATGGGGGCGTCCCCCTCACACTCCTTACGTCGTCGGTGCCCAACGCCTCCAAATTCCGCGTCTTCGGCTGCGCCGTTTTCGCCAAGGTCCCCGACAAACAACGTCGGAAACTCAGTGAAAAAGCATTTCGCGGCGTCATGGTGGGCTATCCCCCTGACGCACCCGGGTATCGTGTCTACAATCCGGAAACGCGTCGCATCACCACTTCCGTACATGTTGTCTTTCAGGAAGACACCCCAGGCTTCGACACACAACCCTCCGTCGACTCGGCCATCACCGACTCTTCGGAAGACGTACCCGCAGACTCACCCCTATCCCACCCCATTGACCTCACATTACCCACACCCCTACCCCCCCCCCCCCGCAGCCCCTCGCCATGCTCGGCTCCGCTCCCACCCCATTCGCTACGGCGATATGGTTGCCCACTTGTCCGACTACCCACCGACCCTCGTAACGGCGTGTTGTGATCCTGAACAAGGCAAAGCTCAAGAGGACATATTTGAGCACCCTCACGTCCCCGACCTTGTCACTGGTCCCCCACACACACCTGCCGGCACGTCCCCTATTGCCATCGCCCTCCTCTCCGCCCGAGAGTGTGTGGAACCAAAATCCTACCGGGCTGCGCTGGACAGCACCCAAGCCCCCCACTGGCAAGCCGCTATGCAACAGGAGTATTCCTCCCTTATCAGCAATGGCACGTGGGACCTTGTGGACCTCCCCCCATGCCGCATGGTCGTTAACATCATGCGGATCTTCAAAGTCAAGTCGGATACAGCCGGCGACGTCTCCCGCTTCAAAGCGCGGTTCGTCGCCAAGGGGTGCAGTCAACGCGTTGGACTGGACTACACGGAGACCTTCTCCCCGGTCATCCGCATGGCCAGCCTGCGTCTCTTCCTCACCATCGCAGCCGCCCGCGACCTTGAACTCTGCCAGCTTGACATCGACACAGCGTTTCTTTACGCCCCCTTCCGGGAGGATGTGTACATCCGCCAGCCCCTCGGCTTCACCGATGGAACGTCCAAGGTTTGTCACCTCAAGCGCTGCCTCTACGGCCTTAAGCAGTCCCCTCGCGAGTTCAACATGCTACTTCGTGCTTGGCTCGTCGACCATGGCTGGCAACAATGCGTCTCCGACCCGTGCATCTACATCTTCCGCACTGGCCACGTCTTCGCCATGATCGCCTTGTACGTCGATGACATTCCCGCGGCCTGCAATGATGCCACTTGGCTCGCATCGTTCAAATCCCAACTCGGAGCACGGTTCAAAATCAAGGACCTAGGCGACCTCTCCCAACTCCTCGGCATGCACATTACCCGCGATCGCTCCTCGCGCACAATCTCGCTGGACCAGTCCAAGTACCTGCGCGACATCCTCGCCAAGTACGGCATGTCCGACTCTAAGCCGTCGTCACTTCCGATGGACCCGGGCTTTCTCGCCGGCCTTGCACACTTGAATTCGCCCTCTCTCACAGGGGTGGCCAAGGACGTCTACCCCAGCCTCCTGGGCAGCCTCCAGTACGCAGCCGTTTGTACACGCCCCGATGTCTCCACGGCGTTGAGCATCCTCGGCTCTGCCCAAGCCTCACCCACCGAGGCACACTTGCAGGCTCTGAAAAAGGTCCTCCGCTACCTCCATGGCACCATCGACATGCGCCTGACGTTGGGGGGGGGCCTGGACCACAGCCTCCAACTCACATGCTTTGCCGACGCTGATTGGGCCAACGACAGCAGCACCCGCAAGTCTCGCTCCGGCTATCTCTTCACCCTCGGACGCGGGCCAGTCAGTTACAAGTCCAAACAACAGACTTGTGTGGCTCAATCCACGTGTGAAGCCGAGTACTACTCTGCGGCTGACGCCACCAAGGAGGGACTCCACCTCCGACAACTCCTAGGGGAAATCTTCAACTCCCCCATCACCGAAACCACCACCATCTGGGATAAGGGTCCGAATCGAAATTGAGAGCATAAAGATCGAGAATCATGATTAATTCAAATTTAAAGATCGAGAATCGTGATTAATTCAATCTTAAAGATCGAGAATCTTGATCAATTTAGTGAATAAAGATCGAGAATCGATATATTGTATCAAAAATCGCATCACTAGATCTGATTTTCATTCAAGTAAAGATCGATGCACCTGATAATTTTGGCCCTAATTATCGATGCATCTGATAATTCAACCTCTAAAATATCACTGCATCTGATAAATCCCGGCTCTAAATATCAATGCATCTGATAAATCGCGGCACAAAATATCAATGCATTTGATATTTCGGACGCTAACGATCACTGCATCTGATAATTCGGACGCTCAAGATCGAAATCTAACAAATCGAAAATAAGTACTAGATTTAAAAAAACTCATGAAAAACTTGTGTGCATTTGATAAGTTAATCACTGCTTCATTGCAGTTATGCCCAGCTCACAACCCAAATCATGTTGTCGTGGATGGGAAGGGCACAATGCAATTGCTCTCCAAGGCTGAGACCCGTGTGCACGTTGGAGACATGACGCATTATTCAAAATACGTGAATTACATTCTATCCCCATACAACCCAGCAAAAAAATGTGCTACAAACCCCTCACCCAGCGCAGCACATTCAACGTGGGTTTTACCCTGCCCACTACAGGTTGACGTGTCTGGGATCATTGGGGTTCAAGGAATAATATGTAATCGCTCAAAAACAGTAGAGAGATGGTCTAACAATAAAAGTATACTGACGGGCGAGATAGCTCCCATTGCCATCTCTCGTTGTGGTGCCAAAACGATGCATTGCCATGTTGTTGATAGTCCGGACCATGGTTGCGAATAGCTGGGCCATGTGGTGTCAAGGAAGTGTCCCAAAATGGTGCGCTGCCACATAGGTATCCCAAAATCGTTCGTTGCCAGATAGATGAGCGCTCTCTAGGAATTCAGTTCACGCTGTCTCCTCTGGAGGAACAGTTCACGCGGACAAGTAACACACACACACACACACACACACACACACACACACACACACACGATGCAAATACAATGCAATGACAGTAGTGGAGAGATTAATGCTTGTTACGGAACGAAACAAAAGAGAAGTACTAAGTTACGAAGGCTTGCTGATAATAGTCTCAACATTGGCAATGCACTTCACAACTTGGTCACCGAGGAGCATTTCATCACGTTCAACATCTGTTTTACGGGCCCAAGGGACACACCCAATCAACACAGGCAGAAGAAGCCACTGATTTAGGAATGATATTGAACGGCGTCTTACACTAATTTCAACATACCAACAAGGCCGCACAAACAGTGGTTTAGTTGCAGGATAAATAAAAGTTACAGACACACACACACACACACACACACACACACACACACACACACACACACGCACACAGGATGTAATGCACACAACTGACATAACAAAACAGGAAAAATGCATGCAGTGAAGGGTAAAAACGTAACAAAACAGTGGTGAAGTTGCAGGATAAATAAAGGTTACAGACAACACACACACACACACACACACACACACACACACACACACACACACACACACACACACACACACACACACACACACACATACACAGGATGTAATGCACACGACTCACGTAACAGAACATGAAAGAATGCATACAGTGAAGGGTCACACTTTGTCATGAAGTATAGATCATTACAGGCGAAAAAGGCGCACACATTCACGACATGCATGGGAGCTAACAACTGGCACGTGATTACCATCTCATCGTTGCTCATTTGGTGGTCTTCAAGATATTCCGTCGTCGTTGGCAAAGCACGTGAACTATTCAATTATTGCGCCACAAGGCCAAGGGCCATCCCTAACACAACACACGGAGAAAAATCACAGCAAGCACGGTCAGTTGATAATGAAAGGTGCATTCCACACACACGACACGGTTGAGAATATACATTACAAGTAAGACTTGCGAAGCACACACAAACACACACATACACACACACACACACACACACACACACACACACACACACACACACACACACACACACACACACACACACACACACACACACACACCCGCGCGCGCGCTCGAATTTGCATCGTTTCGGCATAGCTGGGCACGACTACGTAGACGGTAAAGGAGCATAGTGGCACTTGAAATAAGGCATATATGACTCACCTCCATATCGTCCTTGACGCAGGCTAAAAAATAGTAGTCGCTGCCTTCACTTGCAGCGAAACTGTCGAGAGTCTCCACAATTTCCATACCACTACCGACGTCTAATAGTCCTTTGTGTTTGCATCGGCGTAGGCGAGCCCTTGCTAAAACGGATGGTGTCGTCTGTTGCACAATTTATTAACCGCAGACTCGCACTACGCACCTTAACGAGTCGTGGAGCTTCCGACGGTGAATGCGAACTAGCGCAAGCGTCGACGCAGTCTTGTAGCATCGCCTTCGACGCCGCGTCGAGCAGATGCGAGGCCATTCCAACGCAACTTGCAGAAGTCGCGCCCCACTAGAGACTTTCAGCGACGACATCGTCACGTCCAACTCCACAAAGTTTATAAGGATGCGAGTCGGACAGATATCCACGGTTGGTCACCGCGCAACGGGGTGAAAAGTGCTACTGACGGATGTGGCTGCCGCGCTTTTCAAGGTAACTACAAACGTGTAGTCGCTTGGTAGACTGAAGTTTCGTCCCCATATTGTCGCTTTTTCTTAATCCATATATAACGTTATATATTCTCATGTATTTCGTGCTGTTTCTGAATAGGCTACGAAGAAGGGGATTAACAATAAACGTTTAATATACTATACTTTTCAACGCTCTTCAAAAGTACATGTACGGATAGATGATGGCATAGGTTCATCGCATCCGTTGATCAAAATCTTCGTAACCAATGATCCCTTTCTGGACCGTCATCGGTGCCGATATCACCACGTTTCGTCACCACGTTTCGTCCAAGCATGACAATAACGAGACAATAATCCCTTTCGTGACGCATACGAGTTGCTGATTGGTCAATCCATGAACCCTTTTTCGTCTTATGTTGGCCGTTGATATATCAAGGAACCAACGGTGGCCATAGATGCATTTTATTCTGAGTGTAGTACTGATAATGCAATTCTGCTTGAGCGCCTTCTAAATCTCCTTATTTCCATTTCGATTACATAAAAACATTTGTTTTTTGTGTACAGTATCAATTCTCACTCTTATGCTATATTTTTTATGGTCAGATTGATTTGAATCTAGAGGTTTGCATATCCAATATCATGTGTACGGGACAGTAACTCTAGCGGTTACTGTTACCGTTAATATCGGCGCGTCTCACCTGCAGGGCAACCACCTTGCCCAAGCAGTTAGACGCAGCCAACGACCAACGACTTCCCCAACGGTCAGCTCTAGCTAGCCCGTGCCTTATAAGCCGTAGCTAGCCACGAGCCTAGGCACTCTCTGCTTTCGCGCTCAGCCAATCTAGGCTTCGCGCGAATGCAGTCTCGACTCTAGTAGTCGAGCAGGGTGTCAGTTTTACCTTTTCGTCCCATGCGCACTCGAGCGTCACGCGACACTTCCCCTCGTTCAGCTACGCAGTTCCCCACTATGCAGCCTGAGCAGTCTACATCCGCCGCAGCGGCCGACCCTCACGCTACCACACTCGAACAACGCACAGCCGAACAGATTCGTACGGCGGTTTTGGAATCGGAACAACGCATTACTGAGCAGTTTTTGGCGGCTAACGCTGCCTTACTCGCTCAGCTTCGACAGCCGACAGCCACACCTGCTACTACTGATCAACAGCAGTCCATTCCCACCGACGCGACCACAGCGACGGAGGGTGGCAAGGAGGCCCCTGTGCCACCTATCGACCTGCTTGACGACGAACCCGACCCCTCCGCGGCCGAATTCGTCGACTTCACCTACTACGGCGAAGTCATCCCATCCGGCCTCGAACGTCCCCCTCGCGACGTCGACGAGCCACGTCTGTGGACACTCACGGACGACACCGCCCGCTCTCTAAGCGACAAACGCACCCAGGCAGCCTACGACGAGTACCTACACATCGGGTGCTATGCCTTCTTCGACAGCTGCGCCAACGCGGCAATTGGCGAGGCTCTGGACACGCTGTCGCACGGCACACCTCTACCGCCAGAGCAGGCGGCAGCGATTACCCTCATCCGAGCGGGTCATCGCACCCACATGGCGACGGAGGAGGCCGCCCGTACTAGATTGGGCTTCCTCCGCCTCACCAAGGGCGGACAAACGAGCACAGATGCGGACCGCGTCTTTGCCGAACTGGCCCACGAGCGCTTCTGCCGACCGCGCCCTGCCGCGGTCTCCGGCACATTGGACGCGCTTCGCCAAGCGTTCGTCGACCGCACGCTGGAAGTCAGCCTACACGCCGCCAGCAAGGCCGCCGCCGGAGCTGCCTTCGCGAAAGTCACACCGGACAAGCCTCCCGGCCCCGATGCGCGAGCCCGCAAAGCCGCCGCCGACAAACGCAAGGCCGCTGCAGCAGCAGCAGCCGCAGCACGCGCCACCCCCGCCCCCAAGCCGACCGACCCGGCTAAAACCTCGAGCAAGAAATGACGGTGTGGCCCGCCGCTCCGATTCCTGCTCCCCGACGTCTTCCTTCATGCGCCACCGCGTGCGTCGAAGATGGCGGGAGTGGGAGCGCATCGGAGCGAGCGGCCAAGTCCTAAACTGGATCCGCCATGGCGTTCGCGTAAAGTTCAAGCAAGGTCTACGCCCCAAGCCCTTCAACCACGGCATCTCTATGCTCGACGCGACGCCGGCCCAACTCGAGTTTCTAAACTCGGAGCTCCCCCGCTTCGAGGCTTGCGGAGCTTGGGAGCGAGCGGACAACCCTCGCTACGTTTCCCGGATGTTTTTAGTTCCAAAACCCGGGTGCAACCAATGGCGTTTGATTATCGACCTTCGAGAACTCAACCGTTATTGCTCGACCTTCACCATGACGTGCGAGACGCTCAAGCACCTACGTCACCTCTCGCGGCCGGGCGACTACTTCGTCTCCCTCGACCTTGCCGACGGGTACTACACCCTTGGCATCCGGGAGGAAGACCGCGACTTCTTCACGGTCAACTACCGCGGCACGCTATGGCGCCTAGCATGCCTCCCCATGGGCTGGTCGGGGTCGGCTTACTACTTTTGCAAGCTAACTCAAGTGTTCACGAACCACCTTCGTCGCCCCCCGCAACCGGTGCCAACGGCTACTTCCCCTCACAGTCGCCGCCCCACCAAGCGCTTCCTCCGAAACGCGCGGTGGCGGGGAATTCGACTCCTACCCTACATGGACGACTTCCTTTTCCTCGCCGACTCCTACGAGGACGCCCTCCTACTGCGACAGCGCGTTCAAGCCCTACTCGACAGCCTCGGCCTCGAACGCAACCCCAAGAAGGGCGTTTGGACACCTACCCAAGTGGGCGACCATTTAGGCTTAACGGTGGACCTCCATCACGGCATGTTTCGCGCCCCCCCCGCAAAGCTCCAACAGCTCGCGCAACAAGCCTCATCCCTCCTCGGCCGAGCTGCGTCAAACGCCCGGTGGCTACCTACTCGCCAACTTGCGGCTTTCGCCGGAAAGGCGCAGTTCCTCTACCTCGCCATCGCCCCCGCGCGCTTCTTTTTGCGCGAGCTCCACAACGTGTTAGCCACACGGGTTGGGTGGGGCGGACGCGTCCGCCTCACCCACCAACTACGCCGAGACCTCGAGTGGTGGCGCACGGTCCCCACTCAACACAACGGGCGGTCCATCTACAAGCCTATCGAGACCGCCTACCTCCACGCCGACTCGAGCGACTACGGTTGGGGGGCCGTTCTCAACGAGGACTCCAACTATCAAGCCCGGGGCTTTTGGAGCGCTACCGACCGCCAACAACACATTACGTGGAAGGAACTTCGTGCGGTGCGACACGCGGTGGAATCTTTTCTACCCCAACTCCGAGGCCGACAAGTCCTCCTACACGAGGACAACACGGCGGTGGTCGCCGCCCTCACCAAGCTCACCTCGCGCTCGCCCGCCATGATGGCCGAACTCCGTCGCCTATGGTACCTCCTCGACAGCAACGACATCAACATCCGGCCGCGCTACATCCGCTCGGCGGCCAACATATGGGCCGACGCGCTAAGCCGGGAGTTGGACTACGAAGACTGGCAGCTCAACCCTCGTGTTTTCGCCTACCTTCAACGCCGGTGGGGGCCGCACACTATCGACCGTTTCGCCTCGATGCTCAACACGCAGCTACCACGCTTCAATGCCCGCTGGCGCGACCCCCTGTGCGAAGACATCGACTGCCTACACCTCCCCGACGCGGCGTGGAAGTGCGAGAACAACTACTGCAACCCCCCTTGGTCTGCCCTACCGGCGCTGGCAGCAAAACTCGAACAAGCTCAAGCAGCGGCAACCGTTGTCGCCCCCTACTGGCGAAACAAAACGTGGTACCACGCGTTCGCACGCTTGGCCACCGAGACCGTGCACTTCCCAGCGTCCCGCGACCTGTTCTTTCCAGGCAGGCTGGGCAAGCACGAAGGGGTCGGGCCACCCGCGTGGAGCATCGTGGCCTTTCGGCTAACACCCCCTCTTGGCTCTACACTCGACGCGGTGCGATTGGCCGAGCGATACGCCCGGACCGATTAAAAGCGCCTGTACAGCACGTTCCCCCTCTGCGTACAGGACCGCCGCGCTACGGCTTACGCCGTGAAGCAGCACAGTCGCCCTGGTCCACCGATTTAGCTGAAACTTTCCAAGACCTCCTAGGATCAGACAGACTCGGGGTTACGGCGGTTGCCCTACTCAGCAACTCGCTAGCGCCCTCGACGTACACGAGCTACCAGAGCGCAATCAGACAATTTTTTATTTTTTGTGCAGAAGAAAACATCGCCCCGCTACAGGCCACACCCGCCACAATGGTCCGTTACACGGCCTGGCTGGCCCTACTCGGAACGGTCGCTGCGAGCTCGCTGCAACCCTACTTCTCCGCCATAAACAAGTTCTTCCGTGACCACCGGCGCCAACCTGTCGCCGTGGGCGAACTCTTGGCGGACGCCCGCCGTGGCCTCGAAATGCTACAGCACCGCCTGGTACCTACCACCGCTCGCCTCCCGCTACCCGCACAAGTCGCCCTGGACATCCTGCACTACGCCAACACCCTTCACGATACTTTCGCGTGGACCCCTGCTGCCTTACCCCAGATGCAACGCTTCAGGGCCTGTTTAGCGGTGTGCGTCAATTACACGTTTTTCTGCCGCGCCGAAACCGGCGCCCGCTGCCAGACCGGCGACCTTGTGGTCGACAAGCCTTCGCAGCAAATCTGCCTCTACGTGCGGAAGTCTAAGGGGGACCAGCGCCGCGACGCCAGCGATAAACTAGTCATCGCGGTACCTGTAGCCGCTAACCCCGTCCTGGCGAACCTGATCAACTACTACACGGAACAACGCGCTATATTCTGCACCAAATTCTACAGCAAGCCACCCCCGCTCGCCTTCTGGAGTTTCTCACCTTCAGAGCCCTCCGCCGATTGGGGTGCCGCGTCCACCATCTCCACCTGGCTCTCCCTCGCCCTCCTCACAGTCAACTCGTCAGCGCCCGCCGGCTTTAAATGGACGTCGCACAGCCTACGGAAAGGCGCGGCGTCCGCTGCCAGCTGCATCGGCGCGCCCCTCCCCGTAATCAAATTTATGGGTGGCTGGGCCAAGAACAGCTCTGTGACTGAAGGAAAATATATTGACCCAACCATGACCCCAACACCTGCTGCTTGGCGGTTCTTCGGCTGGCTCACTCCGTCCCCCCCGCAACACTAATTCTGGCTGTGCAAGCCTTTGGCTTTAGGTTACTGGCAAAACGTGCCCTAGGGTAAATGGTCAGATTGATTTGAATCTAGAGGTTTGCATATCCAATATCATGTGTACGGGACAGTAACTCTAGCGGTTACTGTTACCGTTAATATCGGCGCGTCTCACCTGCAGGGCAACCACCTTGCCCAAGCAGTTAGACGCAGCCAACGACCAACGACTTCCCCAACGGTCAGCTCTAGCTAGCCCGTGCCTTATAAGCCGTAGCTAGCCACGAGCCTAGGCACTCTCTGCTTTCGCGCTCAGCCAATTATTATTCGAATTAAGCTCGCGCGCGGGATGAATCAACAGTAGAAAAGATAAATAAATATCGACGCATCTGATAAATCCCGGCCAAAATATCGGTGCATCTGATAAATCGCTGCACTAAAGATCGCTGCATCTGATAAATCGCTGCACTAAAGATCGCTGCATCTGATAAATCGCCGCCTAAAGATCTAAGCATCTGATAAATGGTGGCACTAAAGATTGGTGCATATGATAAGTCAAGCCTTAATTAAAATATCGACGCATCTGATAAGTCAAGCCTTTAAATATCGATGCATTTGATAAGTCAAGCTTTAAAGATCAATGCATCTGATAAATGGAGTGCTTAAAGATCGATAATTGATTAATTGCAAAAAACGCCGATGCATCGATTACTGATCATTAATCGATCTTTGATTCGGAGCCTTAATCTGGGAGGACAACCAAAGCGCCATTGCATACTCCCAGAATGCCCTGGTCAGCGAGAAGACTAAGCACATCGGTCTGAAGTGGCACTTCCTCAAAGACCACGTGGAGCAGGGAACCATCAAGTTAAGGTACCTCCCCACTGACCGGTTGGTGGCTGACATGCTCACCAAACCCCTCCCATGACCTGCACTAGCAAGACACCGAAGTGCGATCCTTGGAGGACAAGACCCAATGCAACGCTTCATCCCGTAGCTACCTTCAGGGGGAGTGTTGTAAGTAATACCGTATATGTATTAGTGGCAGATAGCTAATGTAAGCTACTCTAGATATGATTAGTACATGTCTAGATCGGACATACCGATAAACTGTTTGACTCGGTACAAAGCTGTCGCTAGGCTACAACTCTCTCACTTCTGTTGTCCCGACACCACGCATGTAGGTTGGTTGTCGCCGTAACTGTTCCGTTTGCGGGACTGTGACTGTAACTACGTTTGCGTAAGTTATCTTCCACACTAACTGTGTTTGCATGGTTCAATACATACACCGGGTACAACACACACACTTAACATCCACCTCGCTGCCGCCCACATGGTTTAACATGAGCAGCCTACATGTCACAAGCACCAACATGAGTAGCTGAAGCATATCGCCTACCAATAAAAGCACCAACAACAACACCACTAACATCAGCAACTGCAACCCTCTTCCCGCCGGCACCATCACCAACAACAAAAGTTGGTCCCCAACCAACACTGGCACTTGCATCAGCACACCAACAACAACATAACCATCGGCACCATCCCTTGGCCCACGAGCACCAGCACCAACAACTGCCCGCCAATCACTAGCAACTACACTACTAGCTGCAACGCTCCACCCACTAGCCCAAGAAGCAGCAATCGGACGCGATCTAGCATCATCACTTGTAGTAACATCACCAACAACACCACCACCACCAATTGCAACCCTATAGCCACCGGCACCATCACCAACATCAATACCACTAGTTGCAAACCTATGCCCACCAACACCAACAACGGTTACAAGCTTACATCACCAAACACTACTAGTAGCAGCAACAATATAACGATCCCTCTGTCCACCTATTACAATACCAGCAACCGGCCACCAACCAACACTAGCAATTGCACCAAAACCATATGTAGCAACAGCACTAGCAACATCACCACCATCTGCGGCCCTCTGTCCACTAGCAACAACACTTACCCGCGAACCAACACCAACATGTGCTACAACACCAACAAAACCGCCAGCAACACCATCACCAACATCAACTCTAGCTGCATCCCATTGCCCACCATAAATAGCACCAGTAGCCGGCCGTCAACTAGTAGCAACAGTTGGAGTAGCACCATTCGTAGCAGCACCACCAACAAAAGCACCACTAATAGCAACATCAACATCTACAACCCTATGCCCACGAACACCAACACCACCAGCCGACCGCCAACCAACATCTGCATCATGGATGATTGAAGTTGCTATTGGTGGTGTTGCTATTGTTGTTGTGGTTGGTGGTGGTGGTGCTATTAGTGGTACATCAGTTGCAACAAGGATGAATTGCACATATGATATAATTATCACGGATGAAAAAAAAGGTAGATTTGCAAGATTCGCTATAATTGTGAGAAAGTTAGCAAAAGTACGGGTACATCTATCGCTATTATGGTTCAGAGAAACATCATATGCTTTCATGAAGATGCTGATGCGCACCAAACATATCAGAACGTACCCGTACGTGTACCCGTTAATCCATGAACACACGGGATGGCATGAAGGGGGTTAAAACCGCCGCTTCCCGGAACGGAGTTGTAGGCCTTATCGAAGTACCGCCAAAAGTCGATACCCAATAGGAACATATTGTGCAAATGAACCCATCGCATCGCATTGCGAATGAGCTGCGAACACCTATAGCGAACACCTATAGGTGGAGGGCCAGGGCTCCCCCGGAGTCATGCGTACAGATGTGTCCATTAGTAGCCGTACGGAGGGATATGTAAACAGTACCAACCTATTTACAAGGAAAGCAATAGGATAATGAACCACCATCAAGAAATATATGGAGGAAAAGGGCAAACAAGCATGAGCCATAAAACAAATCAATCATCTTGTAGTATAGCTTGGAACTACCATTGGAAGCATCATAGGCATGACGACATTTGAAAGGGGGTAGGAACTATGACAAAAGGGAACGAGTGACAAGAGGGTCACAGAATACAAGACAGGGCAAATGGAAGCATGTTATTGTGCACATTACTAGCAAAGAAAACACGGGAGAACACGAGGAACCCCAAGTGTAGGCGACCAGCGGCGCCTCGAGGAGACGCGGAGCGCTTGCGGCCCTTGGCGCGGGTTAAAACAGCAGTGGAAGGAGATAGAAGGCATCTTGACGGAGAAAGAAGCGGCCTCCACACTGTCCGCGGCGGCAGACAAACCTGCACAGGACGTTGTACGCGTGAGCGACATGGATGACGGCGAGAGAAATCGTCCGGTGCCAAGAGGTCAATAGCTTGTCCATACATATTGTCGCGGTTTGATCCCGTGACCATATTTATGGTCAACAGCTATTATGCGGTGAAGCGTACGCTACCGATAAGAATGGTCGCGGCGGGATCGATTACCCGCCAATCAATAGAGAATCGGAGCCGGGAGAGAAACCGATAAAGAGGGCGCGTGGCAGTTTCGCGGTTTGATCGCTAGATCAAGTGCATACTTTTGAAGAAATATGATGCCGCTGATTTAATTAGATATTAGAGACCAAGTCTTTTCCCTTTTAAATTAGTTTCACCGTCAATGAAACGACACCCTCGATCTTTTCCTCAGCGATTGCGTTTCCAATTGTATTGATTCATGTTAACAATCTGCAAAGAGGCAAACTGCCACATGCACCCCTTTAGAGGCAGATACATGCATGGCCAACTCCGTAAAAAAGCCGTGGCGTGGCCACCGGAAGCTCCAAATTCCGTGACATCAAAAGGAATGAAGCGCCTCTCATGGCGACTCCGCACCCCCTCCAAGTACTTGCGGAACTTGGTCTTCTCAATCTTTTGTAAGGTCAAGCCTCGACATGTGCTACACCCGGGGTGGGTGTGGTTGGCATCGGCATATACCCCAAACACATACATCACCACCGGCAAAGTGATGCGTCCAAAAATATACAATAATGACCACGCGAGTCCCTCACCAATGCCGCTCGCGCTGCCCCAATCATTCAAACATCGATGTTATTGACGGTATCAATATTTCGAATAGCGAATTTTCGACGTTGGGATTCGTCTAAGTTTTGACATGTTGACACAGATGGCATTTCAAGCCGATGCTATTGGCGATGTAGTATCAATATTTAGGACGTTTTATCAACGTATAGTGCATTGATAATTGATATTTTGCTTTTTTTATGGTTGATTGTGTTGATGGTAGTGCTACTCCTATCGTGCTGATGTCGATGTCACAACCTAGTAGTTCATGGATGGTGCCATCGATAAGGGAGGATATTTCCTTAATGGTGATGCTATCGACAATGCATTGATAGCGGATCCCTACCCTTAACACGGAGCCCGGACCGCGTGCATTCAACGTGGCTTCCACGCCTCCGAACCCCAGTAAAAAACTAAAAAGATAGAATTTCGCGTGGCTAAATGAGCAGCCTGTAACTCGATATGAGCACTCGCGTAGTGCCCCTGTACGGCGGTCAAGACGACGTGTAAAGTTTAAACACTTTAAACGGGATCTATCGGAACATATCAACAACTTCGCCCTACATCACTCGCTTTAGTTTCGCATCTACCCTTACGGAATGTCGGCTATCTTTATTCATGCTTACTGGGTCTATTACTATAACTAAACGGTGCATACATGGGTGTCGTAAGGTGTGCTTGACGGCATGCTTGTGCTTGCGCGCGATCTTGGGTAGCACATTATGCACAACATCTTGCATGCCAGGACTAGTGTGAGGGTGTTTACATGCGTGTACACACAGGCACCTACATGCACACACGCGCATGCAAACACAGCACATCATGCACAAACACATACAAACATTCGCATAGTGTCACAAACAGTCACACACATACATGCAGAAAATAAATGTGCATGCATAGAACATAAATGAAGACTATCGATGACATTCGATGATTGTGAAACAAATAAGTTTGTTGTAGCTGATAACGTGGAAATGTAAAACATCACACGCGGCGAATGTAGCTCATTTTCTGTGAGTACATTTGCTACGTTGGGGTGCCTCATCGGATAATTATTTTTTTGTTATTATTATGAAGCTTCCCTGGAGGGGGGTCACAAAGGGCAGTGTCGAGGCAACATATTGTAGCAGAGAGAGAGAGAGAGAGAGAGAGAGAGAGAGAGAGAGAGAGAGAGAGAGAGAGAGAGAGAGAGAGAGAGAGAGAGAGAGAGAGAGAGAGAGAGAGAGAGAGAGAGAGAGAGAGAGAGAGAGAGAGAGAGATAGATAGAGAGAGAGAGAGAGAGAGAGAGAGAGAGAGAGAGAGAGAGAGAGAGAGAGAGAGAGACAGTGTGTGTGATGAAAATAGAGGCTGAGATTGTTGAATCATGAGGGAAACAAGCAAGTGAATTGCAAACGCTGCCGTCTCACAGATAGAGTAGATTATTCTCGAGTGCAGAAATTTATGTTTCTAGTATTTCATGATAAATACCGCAATGGCAAAGCCCTTGTCAGGCTATGTTGTTGCCTAAGAAACTGAGGAGGGCCGTGTCGACGGCCCCATAGAAGGAACTGCGCGTTCCCTTGCGGACTGGGCAGCTGGTCGTGTTTAGTTGACTCGTGTCTGTTCATATACACTCTTCCCATAAAGTCCGTTACTAGTGAAATAGGGCCTTTCGCGTAGGGCGGGTGTTTATCATGTAGGGTTTTTAGGGTTTAACTGTACTTTAGCTCGTTGAAAAGGCGGACCGAAACTTGTGTTGACGGTGAAGTAAAGGGGGAAGCGGGGCACAAATGGGGCCCGTCACGGCTACGAACAGACGTATTAGGGTTTGCGGGTCAACCCCGATTTCGGTGCATACCCTGATTCGGGCGCTAAGGCTAGGGATCAAGTGAATTTTGTCGATGTTGATGGTAATGATATTTTGAAACGTCGATGTTGATGGTATTGATATCTTGGATTTAGGATGTTGATAGTGTTGATAGTTTGGGATGCTGACATCGATGGCAATTTAAGCCGATATTATCGCCGATTTATCGATATTTGGGAAGAATATCGATACATCGGGCTAAAATAATCACTATTTTCCAATTGTTTTGATAATTGATGGCATTGATACTAGCACTACTGCCATCGTGTCGATGTCGATGTCGCAACCTATCACATCGATGGCACTATCACCTGGTGATGATGATACTATCCACGATGCATCGATGGCTGATCCCTAGCCTTATCGGGCGCCCCGGAATTCGGATTGTCCACACTTTGGCTCGTGAAAACTCCCGAAATCGGCGACATAACACGCGGTTTTTATGATCCCAGCATGGTGTCCGCAAACATGGGAGCACGCGGGTGTGATGGCATGTGCCGTTAAGATGCTTGACGTGGGTGGGATAGGGGCCGGAAACCCACAACTTGGGAGGCTTAAAAAAGCCTAACTTTGCCGTACGGTGTCCGATTCGAGCAAACCAAGTTGCAAATGGAAGCCCTCCCCCCAATTAAATATAAGTTTACAACGTATTTTACGCCTACCGGCCGGTTTTCGCGTCAAATCCGCCGTCCGATGCCATCCAGCCCCTCGTACAGCCAACTAAAGTTTTTAGGGTTTCAAAATCTGCCACATTCGCGCGGGGCTAGCAACCCTTGGACAAGTGGTACCCGCACACCCGCTCCGCCAATACGCTCAACAATCAGCGCTCTATATTTCGTCTATTCACGGCGTCACCCATTTCATGCCCCATGTTGGCATGGTGCCGTGCCATTTGCCGCATGCCAAACCAAGGCCCGTGCTAGGGTACTTTGAAAGCTCCCCGCCATATTTCACACCCGGCGATGCGAAAGCTTGAAAGGCCAGCGATCCGCGCGCTAGGGTGCTTACACTCCAATTCAACCGTCCCTCAAGCCCAATAGGTCCCTAGCCCGTG
This sequence comes from Tetraselmis chui, assembly GCA_026401115.1. Classification (NCBI taxonomy): domain Eukaryota; kingdom Viridiplantae; phylum Chlorophyta; class Chlorodendrophyceae; order Chlorodendrales; family Chlorodendraceae; genus Tetraselmis; species Tetraselmis chui. Next base: position 52,856 of record JAPMLY010001206.1, read on the forward strand.
CTCCTTGGCTGTATTTTCGGGCACTTGGCAAGATTCCCGGTATTGCCGCTCTGTAGGCGGCCGGGCGCAACACACTCGGCGGATACTCGTGCAATTGTGCAAACATGCTGAAAGCCCAATGTCGACTGTCGAGTAGTCTCCCGGCTTATCGCGACACGGCGTGCACCGAGCCACGCATAGAGGCGTGCATAACCTGCACATCCACAAATTTCGGCATGCAAAATTTCGGCCGCAAATCCAACGTGTGTGCCCACAATAATCGGAGCGTGCCGATAGAGGTGCTCACGTCAGTGAACAACGCGCCGTTATGTGTTGTTCGAAAGTCATTACTCTACCCCCCAATCGAATTGCATGGCCATCGCGGCTGTGCGTGGCGGGTAATTAAATGCGTGCCGCTAGTAACGGACTTTATGGGAAGAGTGTATATCTCACATCAAATTTGAACAGTCACTGTAAACAATACACTATCATATTCGACCACCGTCCACTACATTTACCGCCACAGTTCCTTTACTTAATGACAGTCTTCATTCAGGTACTTCAACAGGCAGCACGTACGGCGGATGCTGGCTGAGGGCTGAGACGGTGCTTCTGGAGGCGACGAGCCCCATGATACATGACCTTTACCGAGCAACCTTGGCCGAGGCTTCGCTATATAAGCCCGGGACTTTTTAGGGAACAAACATAAGGTAGACGGAGGGCAAAGAAAGCAATTATTAAAAGCAACTCAGTCGCGAACAAAGGAGGCAAGAACCAAATCGAAGGCATCGTAGCCGACGCTGCCGTCTTTGCCGTCAGGATGTCCCCACTGCAAAAGAGGCGCCAGTTTTCGGAGCTTTCTTTGACGGCAAAGAACTTCCTCCGGTGGCATCTCCCGTAGTATCCGCAGCACTGCGTCCGCGTCGTACATCGTCGCTTGGTCTAGCACCACCGCCACGTCCTCTATCCGGCGGTGCCGCCCGTCGAACAGAATCCCGCGGAACATGGCCGAGTACATCTCGGCACCTCGCGTTTCGATCACGGGAATACAGCCCATCAACCAAGAGTCGAAGAACGCGCGGCGCGTGGGCGTATCACCGTGAGGTTGCCAGCTAAACACGGTCGTTGCATACGCTTCCCAAGGCAACCGATAAAACGAGCCTTGCTTACCCCATCCTAGCCTTCTCTCTTGATGGTGATGCCGTATCTGAAGCGGGGCGGAAAAAAGTTTCGTATAAGCTGTATTATACGACGTTGATGTCGGTGCTGCTGCTGTTTCCTCCGCCGATGATGAGAGCTCGTTAAGACGAGCCAGAGTTTGCGCTCTCGAGCGGCCGCGCTTGTTGCCTCGCCAGGAACCGCCACAAAAAGTGAGCAGGGTACTCCGCCGTGCGGAGAGGTCCCAAGGCGGCCGGCCCTCCGACTCCGCCCGCGCCGGTGCTATAATTCCGTGTGCGTATGGCGCAGATACGCAGCACTCGCAGTTGCGCTCGGGCACCACGTCCATAATGTCGCACAAGCCCTCTACATTGTAGGTAGCTAGCTTGTTTGCATTGCCACGCACACGGCCCTGCTCATAAGGATCAATGGACACAACATCACAACATATATGAGACGCACTGGATACATGTAGCACATTGTTGACATGCATGATTATCGCATGATAAACACACATACTAATTTTCCCTGTCCACGGGCACAAAGTGTCTGAATATAGCTTTAATGCGTGGACAGTCAATTTCGATTAAACACTTATCACATGCAGGTTGCCGATTTTCGACACTGCATATAAACATCAGCTTCATGCGGCCCATGCGTCAACACACACGCACGTCATCCATCATACCACGCTTTCCATCGCTATGTGTTTGCATCACCATGTATATTCGTGTTTGCATGTATGTGCATATGTGCGTGTCTTTGAGTACATATTTCATGTGTGTGTGTGTGTGTGTGTGTGTGTGTGTGTGTGTGTGTGTGTGTGTGTGTGTGTGTGTGTGTGTGCGTGTATGTGTGTAACAAGTTGACAATATAATATAAAATCAGGGAAAGGCATTCAGCAGGCACAGACGGCGACATGGCCTTACTAAGTCGATTTTTGATGTAATTTATATGCAATGATTCCGTTTTACGACCAGCTAGCTTTTACTGTTTACTATTCGAATAGATTAGGCTGTAGGTAGGTAGATCCTCAAGTCTTATAGACAGGATCGGTAAGGGGCGCGCTTGTAGGGTACTCGCGCGAGTATAGCAATAAATTTGAATGACGGAGCCCGTAGCTAAGGCACACAGTGTAGTTTAGTTGTTAGCGGCGTCAAGAGAAATCTTATGTACCCTACCTTGTTGAATCTCATCCTGAACCCGGTTCCGTTGAAAAATGGGAAGCGGCGGCCTCCACCAGGGAGCCCGGCAGAGTCTGAAGTGTCGTAAATGAGTACGTCGGGGGCGGCGGATGGATTCATCTCCCGACCCGACGTTGACTCCGAGTGCGTTTCAAAGACGTGCCCTGCGACTGCCGCTGCTTCTCGCACAGTGTGCCGAATAATCCAGTAGGACATGTACTCTGAGCTGAGGCGCAGGTAGGCCGCGGCCCGACCCAGCGTCACCGAGTCGTTCACGTTCACGTGTTGCAGAGAGGGTTGGTCAGCAAGACTTAAAACCACTCCAGCAACCAGCGGAGCCCCCCTTGCGCGCGCCAGTTTGTAGTCGATATCAGACATATTCAAAGGCGTGCACGTCCGCCCTTTGACCTTCATTGTACTGCCCTCCCTATTCACAGACTCTGCAGCAGTAGTGGCGACGCGAGATATATATCTGTGAGCAGTAACGGCGTCAACATTATGCGGCAGTTCTGCTGCTGCGACTGGAAAACAAGCAGCAAGCAGAAGTGGGATAAACGACGACGCCACTACGACGACTGATGCCGCTGCTGCTGGGGCCTTCAATAAGCCATGGTGTTCGGGGGTTTTCATAAAGTGGATATATTGTTGCGCGTCAATATGCCCTTCTCGTACAGTTCAAACAGCAAGTAATGCATGGATGGTTATTGTAAGGTTGCTGCGACGAGGGGTCGAGTTCTCGAGCGGCAGGCGGGGCACTCCTTCACACGTCCCCTTCACACGTCTCCTGGCTTAAAAAAGCATACTACGAAGCGTGGTCAAGGCGTTACTTAATTCATTTCACGTCCCTGGTACCTGTACGGGTACCTGGACCGCTGTAACTGAAGGGCGCGCGCTGGCGCGCGCGAGGGGTGCCGAGAGCGGAGTTCCCCCACTTTAGCAGGGACACATCAAAGCAAGATTTTCTTATTCCCCTCTAGGGATAGCTTCATATCAAAAAATCCGACGCGGCATGTCGACGTACCTAAACGTACCAAAACGTACCAAACGTACAACCACGTACCAAAACGTACCAAACGTACAGCCACGTACCAAAACGTACCAAACGTACATGGACGTACTAAAACGTACCAAAACGTACCAAAACGTATCAAACGTACAACCACGTACCAAAACGTACCAAATGTACCGGCAGAAAATGTCGTGCATTGCTCGTCATATCTTCGGCTTTTGACTGTCCGTTATTCGGAACGTTTTTCCACATTTTCAGGGATAAGAAACGTGTTGGCTTTGATATAATAAAATAATAGCCGATTGATATTTCCAATACAGTAGTAGTATACAGTATCATACAGAAATACCTACTTACATAATTTACTTATGTACAAATATCTCTCTCAGGCAAATATATTGCTCAGGCAACGAGCAGCGGAGTATCTAGGGATTATTCCACTCTAGGGATAGCTTCATATCAAAAAATCCGACGCGGCATGCCGACGTACTGAAACGTATCAAAACGTACAAAACGTACAAACGTACCAAATTTATAAGCAGAAAATTTCGTGCATTGCGCGTCATATCTTCGGTTATTAACTTTCTGTTATTCGGAACGTCTTTCCACATTTTCAGGGATAAGAAACGTGTTGGCTTTGATATAATAAAATAGACGTTTGATATTTCAAATACAGTATATAATATCATACTAAAATACTTACTTACATAACTTACTTATGTACAAATATCATTCTCCCTCTCCTGCTTATGTGCTTGTGTTCCTTAGAAAAGAGGAATCCAACGGTTTGTATATTGCTAAATAATCTATCTGACGCAGCAAACCTCACGTACGAAAACGTACAAACACATAGACTCTCTCTCTTCTCTCTCTTGTCGCTCTCCACCAAATGGGTGATTGATATTGAATATTTCTATAGTAACTTATCTGACGAGGCAAACCTCACGTACGAAAACGTATCAACAGGTAGATTTTATACGCGCCTGGGCAGCACCATTATCTTACGTCACATCATATACCAATTAACACAAGAAAGGGCGATGCTGTGTTGCATTCGTTGTATGACCGCTATAATTCCGTTCTTTTTCTTTTCACATATTTATATGATTTACATGCCCGTTCAGGAATGCCAAACGTCGTTTCGCGTTCGCAATTCCGGACTGGTACCGTACTCGTTGTCCTTTATGAAGTGGGTTGAAATGATTTCGCTGCTCACATTTCTCACTTCACCTCGTCGAAACAAAAAGTCGATATATCGCTAAATCTTTTGTGGACGCGATTATTTGTCAAGTGCCCGGGGATATCGCTAACATCAATCAAGGCAACTACAACCGGCGGCCTTCTCGTCATTTCCAAAGGTAATGCACACACTACATGTAAATAAATATTGCTACTCGTATCTTTCATTTAACGAATAGAAGATACCATTGGGCACATTTCTCACTTCAGCTCGCCACAGTAACTCAGTAACGATAATCGATAACAATAATAACCCTCTCTTGTTATTGTTAGTAAACGTACAATGACGTACTGAAACGTACCAAACGTACAGTCACGTACCAAAACGTACCAATCATACAACCACGTACCAAAATGTACCAACTTTATCGGCCGAAAATTTCGTGCATTGCTCTTCGTATTTTCGAATGTGAAATTCGCGTAATTCGGAACGTTTTTCCGCATTTTCAGGGATAAGAAACGTGTTGGCTTTGATTTAATGAAGTACCCGATTGATATTTCATACTTATGTAGTATTGGCCATATTTCCAATACAGTATACAAGGAGTGGCCCGTAGTTCTTTGTGCATGTCGTTCTTTGTATTTTTGTAATCATGTACAGACTAAACTTATATTTCTCTGTGCATGTCGTTCTTTGTATTTTTGTAATCATATACAAACTAAGCTTATGTCTCTGACTATGTGTTTTTGTAATCATTAAGATAGTCATTGGCTTTGATATAATAAAGTTCCCGATTGATATTTCATACTTATATAGCATTGGCCATATTTCCAATACCGTATACAAGGAGTGGCCCGTAGTTCTTTGTGCATGTCGTTCTTTGTATTTTTGTAATCATGTACAAACTAAGCTTATGTCTCTGACTATGTGTTTTTGTAATCATTAAGATAGTCATTGGAGGCCCATAGTCGTGATACTTGTTTCACACACACACACACACACACACACACACACACACACACACACACACACACACACACACACACACACACCCAATAACTCATTAACGATAATATATTGTACATTAATATTGCTACTCGTATTTTTCCTTCAACGAATTGAATAGATACCACTGGGCACATTTCTCACTTTAGCTCGCCACAATAACTCAGTAACGATAATCCATAATAATATATGGAACCCTCTCTTGTTATTCCCCACCCACAGATACCCATAAAACCCGGAATACACCCCCGTATACGGCGGTGAATAGTCACAACATGCCGCGAAAACGACCGGCATCCGCCCGGAAGGCTTCTCAACGGTAAGGAAACAAATCCCTTCCGTGCAGTAATATGCAGGGCGAAAATGAATATACGGGACATAATTTTTTTGTTTATTTGTACTTATTTTTCTTAAATATAAATTACCATATGTTGTCGAACAGGAAAGCCGCGAAAGTGTCGGACATGGGAGTTGAAAAGGAAGTCAAACGACGTGAGTTCCAGGACCTTGCGGCAGCGAAACTCAAGTAAGATTGCTAAGTATGATCACGTTACGTGTGACGCATGCATAAATTCATGTATACGAAGATATTACTCACAATACTTAGAAAGTCACTTCCTAACATGATATAAACGTGAACTATACACATAGGCTTCCACATATAGCACTTATTCGTTGAATGTGTACGAAGATACGCCACTTAAATAAGCATTACCATTATCCAACATGCGGCGGCAAAACAATATGTGTCGGAGGTGGGGGTTGAAAAGGAGTCAAAAAAACTTGCGATGAAGTCCGTTGCGGCGGCAAAACACAGGTCTGACCGCTGTATCGCATCACATAAACAACGAAATGATTTTTTTGAAAATGTGAAAGTTACCAATGTTATTCATAACAAAGCAAGTAAGCCAACCTGCGTTTTGTATCCCACCCAACTATAATCATGCTCGTATTACCTATGAAAACATTCAGCGAAGGAGAAATGATAAGATTTTAATAATGGACATACATCACGGCGTCTTAGTGTCATGTGAGAGTAATTGCTTTTTTGCTAGTACTTATTTTTCAATGCATAGTTTGGTTCCTTTCCACTTGTACAAATCCTTCAGTCGTATCGTATTTTAGGAATCTCAGTATATTATTCTTGTATTTGTATTGCACAACAGGAAAGAGGCGGACATGCACCACGAGAATGTAGCCTTACATCATCACGTGGCCACGAAACTCAGGTAAGTACACCGCTTTCCTTTTCCACATGTTCAATCTTGTAAGTATGTTGCGGTAGCAAAGCTCGGGTAAGTAAGACTGCTTTAAAACAATTTCCTTAACTTGATTGAAACGGATTGTCGTACACGGTTGAATATGAATTTACATAATATTTAGTCAATTTGGTAAGATGCGTTTGATATTTAAGATGCGTTTTTGAAAAGGATTGTCGTGCACGTTTTCATATAAACTTTACATAATGTTTTGTCAATTTGGTAAGATGGATGTTGATATCTATGTAAATGTATTTCCATTGTGCAATAGGAAAGCAACGGAGGTGTCGGAGGTGGGGGTTGAAAAGGAGTCAAAAAAACTGTCGATGAAGTCCGTTGCAGCGGCAAAACACAGGTCAGACCGCTATATTGCAACACATAAATAACGAAATAGATTTTTTGAAAATGTGAAAGTTACCAATGTTATTCATAACAAAGCAAGTAAGCCAACCTGCGTTTTGTATCCCACCCAACTATAATCATGCTCATATTACCTATAAAAACATTCAGCGAAGGAGTAATGATAAAATTTTGATAATAAGAATGTTGAAAATAAAGAATATAAACTTAAAGTACAAATACTGATCAGAGTAGATTGACGCTCAGATTGATAAATTACTCCGTAAACTAAAAGAAAAATGGCAGCATTAAAAAGAAATAATTCGGGAAATATTATTAATAAATCAATCAATGTTTTGAATCCTTTTAATCCAATCTTTAATAATTGTAGTTAGATATAGAAAGAGCCACGAAACTCAGGTAAGTACACCGCTTTCCTTTTCCACCTCTTCAATATTGTAAGTATGTTGCGGTAGCAAAGCTCGGGTAAGTTAGACTGCTCTAAAACAATTTTCTTCACTTGATTGAAAAGGGTTGTCGTACACGTTTTCATATAAAATTTACATAATATTTAGTCAATTTGGTAAGATGCGTTTGATATTTAGATTTATATATTTCCATTGTGCAACAGGAAAGCAACGGAGGTGTCGGAGGTGGGGGTTGAAAAGGAGTCAAAACAAGTGTCGATGAAGTCCGTTGCGGCGGCAAAACACAGGTCTGACCGCTATATCGTAGCACATAAACGACGAAATGATTTTTTTGAAAATGTGAAAGTTACCAATGTCATTCATAACAAAGCAAGTAAGCCAACCTGCGTTTTGTATCCCACCCAACTATAATCATGCTCGTATTACCTATGAAAACATTCAGCGAAGGAGTAATGATAAGATTTTAATAATGGATATACATCACGTCTTAGTGTCATGTGAGAGTAATTGCTTTTTTGCTAGTATTTATTTTTCAATGCATAGTTTGGTTCCTTTCCACTTGTACAAATCCTTCATTCGTATCATATTTTAGGAATCTCAGTACATTATTCTTGTATTTGTATTGCACAACAGGAAAGAGGCGGACATGCACCACGAGAATGTCGCCTTACATCACCACGTGGCCACGAAACTCAGGTAAGTACACCGCTTTCCTTTTCCACATGTTCAATCTTGTAAGTATGTTGCGGTAGCAAAGCTCGGTTTAGTAAGACTGCTTTAAAACAATTTCCTTCACTTGATTGAAAAGGGTTGTCGTACACGTTTTCATATAAAATTTACATAATATCTAGTCAATTTGGTAAGATGCGTTTGATATTTATATAAATGTATTTCATAACAAAGCAAGTAAGCCAACCTGCGTTTTGTATCCCACCCAACTATAATCATGCTCGTATTACCTATGAAAACATTAGCGAAGGAGTAATGATAAGATTTTAATAATGGACATACATCACGGCGTCTTAGTGTCATATGAGAGTAATTGCTTTTTTGTTAGTATCTAATTTTCAATACATGGTTCCGTACCTTTCCACTTGTACAAATCCTTCAGTCGTATCATATTTTAGGAATCTCAGTACATTATTCTTGTATTTGTATTGCACAACAGGAAAGAGGCGGACATGCACCACGAGAATGTAGCCTTACATCACCACGTGGCCACGAAACTCAAGTAAGTACACCGCTTTCCTTTTCCACATGTTCAATCTTGTAAGTATGTTGCGGTAGCAAAGCTCGGGTAAGTAAGACTGCTTTAAAACAATTTCCTTCACTTGATTGAAAAGGGTTGTCGTACATGTTTTCATATAAAATTTACATAATATCTAGTCAATTTGGTAAGATGCGTTTGATATTTATATAAATGTATTTCCATTGTGCAACAGGAAAGCAAAGGAGGTGTCGGAGGTGGGGTTTGATAAGGAATCAAAAAAACTTGCGATGAAGTCCGTTGCGGCGGCAAAGCACAGGTCTGACCGCTGTATCGCATCACATAAACAACGAAATGAATTTTTTGAAAATGTGAAAGTTACCAATGTTATTCATAACAAAGCAAGTAAGCCAACCTGCGTTTTGTATCCCACCCAACTATAATCATGCTCGTATTACCTATGAAAACATTCAGCGAAGGAGTAATGATAAGATTTTAATAATGGACATACATCACGGCGTCTTAGTGTCATATGAGAGTAATTGCTTTTTTGCTAGTATTTAATTTTCAATGCATAGTTCCGTACCTTTCCACTTGTACAAATCCTTCAGTCGTATCATATTTTAGGAATCTCAGTACATTATTCTTGTATTTGTATTGCACAACAGGAAAGAGGCGGACATGCACCACGAGAATGTAGCCTTACATCACCACGTGGCCACGAAACTCAGGTAAGTACACCGCTTTCCTTTTCCACCTCTTCAATCTTGTAAGTATGTTGCGGTAGCAAAGCTCGGGTAAGTTAAAGCGCAATAAAACTATTTTCATCTTTAACTTGAAAATCATTATCAATCATTCATTTTACATATGCACATTGATTCCGTACTATCTATGTACTAGGAAGGACTTTTGTATTTAGAAATGTATTTCCATTGTGCAACAGGAAAGCAACGGAGGTGTCGAAGGTGAGAGTTGAAAGGGAAGCGAAAAAAGTGTCGATGAAGTCCGTTGCGGTGACAAAGCTCATGTAAGTAAGACTACCTTAGACCCTTTTCCTTCACGTGCTTGAAAAGGATTGTCGTGCACTTTTCCATATAAATGTACACAATATGTAGTATGTTTGGTACGATGCATGTTGATATTTATGTAATTGTATTTCCATTGTGCAACAGGAAAGCAACGGAAGTGTCGGAGATGGGGATTTATAAGCAAGCAAAAAAACTGTCGATGAAGTCCGTTGCGGCGACAAAATACAGGTCAGACCGCTATGTCGCAACACATAACCAACGATTTCTTGTAGCTCATATAGGAATAAATTTACAATACTGTCGTAATAGCATTTGTTATTAACGAGAATAGGCATACAACTTTTGTTACATGTTTGCTTACGTATTGTCTTATGAATAACAGTGTTAACTTATAATAGGACATCCATATATGCCACCATGATTGTCCATATATGTCACGTATGGAGGCATGTCCTATAGCGATTTTCAAACAGATGAGCATAACGGTTCTATGCCATTCGTACTTACCGATTTTAGTCATCGCGCTGCAATTATTTAACGCAAGTTGTTTTACTTTCCTTTCAATTTTAATCTCCGACACTTCCGCTGACTTTTTCTTGCCACGGCAGTGTTATGCCCATTTATTGCTAACGAAAAGTGTTGTTACGATAATATTGTAATATTACTCCTACACGAGCCACAAGAAAAGCAGGAGGAGTAGTTATATGTATGGATGTCCTAACATTATTGAATATGAATCGCATGGAAGTGTGGAAGTTAACAATATGTTGTTCATAACACAACGCGTAAGGAAATAAGCCCAACGATAATCATGCTCATACTAGTTTGAAAACGTTTAGTGAAGGAAACCTAACAACCCACGATGTAAACTTACTTAATATCACACGTATTTAAATATCACAACATGTCTGTGTTTACATTGCGTACATACAGGAATACAGCGGAGATTGCGTCGGAGAAAACAACCGCACGAAATTTTGACGAAGTCGACTACATCAATCGGGCATTTGATGGTCATCCTTCGGTATCTACCATTGATAGTCTGGCAGTCCGAATCGGGCTTGAGAATGTCACATTACATGTAAGTAATTCGCACTGTATAAATATATAAGACAAAAAATTAAGCATCCTTACTTGTGTTGGTGACTGCCCTCGCATTGAGTGAATAAAAGGTAGGTATATGTGAAATTAAGCTTGTATATATAATCAAATAACATATGCAAACTCTCCCGCAACCACATTCATGCCGCCTGATGCCGTTTGTTTTATTGCACTTCTAAATATCATCTTTGCATGTGGTGCCCTTCTTATCATAGGATGACGATAAACTTGGGGATATCGATCTTCACCGTTTGCGGACTGGACCAGAAGCTCGTGCATTTAAGGTGTGTTATTGAGTTCCAATATATATTCCATTGCGGAAAATGAAAATTTCCCATTCAACAACGTCAATTCACACAAGTTTTGAAATATTGAAGTTTACAAGTGTATGTAAGTTTTTTATTGAACAACGTCATTCACACTTGAAGTTTTGAAATATGGCACTTGAAGTTCAATACTCATTCATTCCATGCTATACTGAAATGCAATTGCGTTGCATTTATGTTATTTATTTGGAAGACTTAACTCACGATTAATGCAACAAGTAACATATCTCACTTACACGATATCATTAACATTCGCAGTTTTCACACACGAAGAACGCTTTAATGCGATACTCGTTCATAGCTTACGCGTTTTATATGTTAAAAGCATTGCGTAGATGGAACAAGATAACGCTATTTCCGTCAATCATTTCTTGTAACCAAATGCATATTGTATTATACCTAAGAATCATCTAAATGAATACAAGGTACAAGAAGAACTACATAAACCTAGTAGATTAAGCTAAGAACTGTCACCAAGAAACAAAAAGAATAAATTGACGATATAATGTACATGTACAGTTGTAACAAACTCGTCTTGTATCAATGCGGTACTCATCCATCTAGACTATACTAATCCACCATATACTAATCCACCATTGCGATATTCGGTGAAACAACATGACATATTTTAAGCGTATATAACCGAATAGGAAATGTCTACAAACCATAAAAACTTGTATTTGAAATATATTTTAAATACTACATCTATATAATAATGATGAACTCGTATTCACGTCTGACCAGGCACGAGAGTCTACCCGCTCAAATGTTGACGAGCGGAAGATAATACATCAAATGCAAGAAGATATGGCCGACCGATGTGTGAATTTCAAAGTATGCGGTGTATGTCAATGCATTGAGGCGGGATCCAAATCAACTTCGCTTCATGCAGTATACCAAGAAATTGGCCTCCAACCGCTTTTGCAACTATTAGGTCCTGGGACAGATAGTCTTACAATAGGAAACATTAGCTTCCCTCGCTATCGACAACCTATGCCTGGACGTTACGGTGATGTGAAAGCGGCGACTACTAGACCGCCCCGCCGGATGTCGGACGACCATCGTCTAGTGGTGGCGGAAATATATCATGGTTCGAATTTGGAAGACATTCCTGTGTGTCGGAAGTGCGACATGGCGCTCCGGAAAAAAAACCTCCCTACCGAAAGTATCCGATCCTTGGACGTAGGATGTTGCCCCCATGGGTTGCAACAAGTTGGACTTACGCTCGTCGAACGGGCGCTTGTTGGGTTTGTGGTCACCTCCTCTTACCTGATCACCATACAAGACAATAGCTACCGAAATTGCGCTCCTTTCCGCCACAAGGCCTTGCATGGCCACTTCGTCGCGTTTCCGAAGCCGACCGCCACAGCCATCCTTGGCAAACTTCAGCCTGTCATGCCTGCTTATGACCCCGCGGATCTTACAACCTTAATTCGAGTGGTCTTCATAACAGCGGGGGATGTTGAGTCTGCAAGGCAAATTCTCCGTAGCGGGAAAGTGACGGAGTTAACAGTACGCGCGTTTGTCGTCATTCCATGGCTAGAATGGTTTCAGCAAACCCATGCTGAGCACAGTCGCCGCAGTGGCCACAAATGGGAGCCTCGCGAAGATGTTGTGGAAATCATTCGGCGTCGGTTCCATGACCCCGACCGTAAACCCGTTATGCCGGAGGAGCTTGTCACCGGTGCCGTAGTGTATAGCGGTCGGACGGGAGAGGAGATGCTCAAAGCATCCGACGCCGCCAGCAAAGCCGAATATCAACGGACCCCAACCACCGCTACGGAGGCTAATTCGACATATACAGACGACATGTCCGCTGCGGGCGAGGGAGAGTATTATCAAGCTTTTTCCATTGTTCACGACGGAGACGTTGCAGATGACGACCCCGTTGTACAAGGTACGATATACAATTTCTTCCTAGCGTACACTATCACTCATAGACACGTATATGTTTACGTACACTCATGCCATAAATATTTACTTGTTTCCTTTCTTAATATCCGTTTCATGTTCTCATTGCAGATTACTATAGCCCTACGTACTTAAACGTTCTACTTCTTTAATTCAACGGCAATATATGAGCTGCAGACTTACATACATATGTACATAAATTCGTAAATACGACATACTTAGATTTATAGAAATATACACTCCACCCCGTCCCCTATCTTAGAGACCTTTCAACCTTTATGCCTTACTTCCGTCATGAATCTCACGATTATTGGCATTCCTTCATTTTCGGACGCGGTCGTTCCACAGGTCAACATCGCCCTCCCAGCGCCCAAACGCCTCCGCCGCCAGAGAACGTCCTTCTCATGGGCCGCTCCGAAGAAATTCTGAATGACTACGATCCCAACTTCTTTGTCGTCGCGATGGCGACGGACTTCCCGCACGGAGCGGGCAGCCGCCCGCCAGGCATGTCTCTTGAGAGGTACATAGAGATTCTAACGCGCCGACACGGAAGCGTCCACCAACATGCGCACAGCGTCACCGCAATGGCGAACACGAAAATGCGGCATGAGAGCAGCCTCCACAGCCAGCTACAGCTCCGCCGTAGCCCGCGCACGGCCAGCGCGTTGGCATCGGCGACCAAGGAGCAGATGGAGCGAGTGGGGTACTTGATCGCGACTAGAAGTCGGCCCACTTTCGACGACAGACAAGACAACGTCATAAACACTCTTTATCACGGCATCATGACCACGACGTCCAACATGCAGTGGTCACCCCACGCCTCCATTACGTATCGTAAGAAGGTTTTTGCCGCGTGGCTACAATTCGGCTACTACTGCCTCTTCTACACAATAAACCCCCAGGAATGGTGCAGTCCTTACGCCATGGCGCTTGCGAACCTACCGATCCAGCTGCAAAGGGCTGATGGCTACACACCGCCGCGTTATCCGGACGTGATGAAGGCCATGATTCAAAACCCCACCGCTCCCGCATTGTTCTACGACATCGTGATGGACGTGGTGCGAGTTCGCCTGTTCGGCTTGGCGCCTGAAACCGGCCGAGCAATCGCGGGATCGTCCGGGCACTTCGGGCCCGTCGTGGCGCACGCTTGTCAAACAGAAGAGAGCGGGCGGCAGGCTCACCACGGGCACGGCATGTGCGTCTCCGCCGTGTTGTCCCTTCCGCTCCTTCGCTCCTTGCTACACCGGTTCGGCGATTCCATTGTTCGGTGGATGGCCAGTCTTACCACGGCGCAGATGGAAGAGGTTGAGGTGGATGGAGTGGACGGTTCCCGAGACGCGGGTGTCTACCCGGGGCAAGCGTCGTTCGACCGGCACGTAAAGCAGGACCTCTCAATCCGGAACTTCGCTATGCCCGACCCCGCGGACATGCCCACAGACAGCCAACCGTACCGGGACCATGTTGCGCGCTGCCAAGCCAAGCACGTAAATCACGGCCGCCACACGTCGCGGTGCCGCCAAGGCGGGCACCGCGGGAACGATGACGACTGTGGCGAAGGCTTCTCCCTTCCTTACCCGGAACGGTGCGATATGGATCCGACGTATGATCGCGACCGCCAAGTCATCCTCATGCCACGAAACCGCGGAAAAATCATCATGCACAGCCGGGCGGTTTTGCTCGCTTTCAACTGCAACAACAACGTTTTCTTCTCCGGCGTCCATAACGTGCGCCTACCGCGGCATAGGAAAAGCAAGGTCGAGCCCGGTATGTCCACGACCCCGCCCGCGGCTGAGTCTATTCCCCCCACAGCCGTCACGAGCTCGGATGACGACGATGCTGCCGACGCCGCGCCAACGAAAGACAAGCGCATATCCACGGTAGACACGCCACCGGTCTTCGAGACCATCACCGAGGACGTGCGGAACATTGCGTGTTACAACAGCTTCTACGGAAGTAAGCACCGGCGCAACGTAGATGCATTATCACACCTCTGCATTCTCATAACAATTCCATTCCGACAGTTGTTTAAGTACCTCCTAACTTATGTCCGCCTTCAACACCGCAGGTAAAATGGACACCGCCTCCAACTCGCACGTCATCCTCATGCTACTCGCGAGCATTATGAAGAAGCACCCTATCGGCGAAGACACCCCCCAGCAGAAATTGACACGCCTCGTGAACGCCGCCGTGCATCAGCAGTCAGTGTCGGCGATCCTTTGCGCCACCATATGCATGCGCAATCCGGTGCACCGCACCTCCTTCGAGACAACTTTTCACCCCCTCTACGCGATCGTCCGATTCCTTGTCGATCCAGGACAGGTTGGCAATGGCACCGAATGGGAGGAAGTGCACGTAGACGCCGCCGCGAACCATCGCTTGCGCTTGCGCCTTCCGCCGGGCTCAGACTACTTGCTGAGGCGTGTCAAAGACGTTCCTGACATGCACATCGGCTCCTACGAGTTCTATGCTTACTACGAGAATCGGAAGGAGGCCACTGGCTCCGCGTCCACACGCACGCGCCGTGAGCGCTTCGCCTACCACCCGAGTCACCCCGGAGCGGCCGAAAACGTCATCTTCCGCCGCGCCCGCGCTCAAGTTCCCCTAACCTACGGAACCATGGTGGCGTGTCCCACTACTCCGCTCGACCCCGGCGACTCACGCTCTGTGGAGGCACATGAGGAGTACGCCATAATGTGCATCGCCATGTTCGGAAATGTGTACGGGAAGATTTCGCCGGCGGCCCAGCACTCGGGTGAGAGCAACACGTCCCCCGCGTCCACGCACTGCCATCGGCCGATAGTCACGCCACCGGACGCTCGGTTCCTACCGCAGGCCGGTGAGACATGGATGGACGCGTGGGAAAGAGAGCGCGCCGCAATGACAGACAAGCGCCGCCGGGTGTGCGACCGCCTCCTCGAAAACAACAATGACATCGTCCGCGCCAAAAATACGGCCCGGACGGATGTGCTCGTGCAGCGCGACGAGATGCGGCAAGCTGAGACAGACGCCGGGACGCCAAAAATGCACCAAGAACACGCACACCAAGTCGATCCCACCCTAGAGGTTTTCGTGGACTTGCCCGAGGCCGTGCCCAGCCGCACCGGGAAACTCACTATGGCTGCTGAGTACGCAGAAGAAGTTCGAGTGATGCTGCGCCATGGTAAGCCGTCACCCTCGAAGGAGACGACCCGAAACATCGCAACCGTCCGCGCCACGCCCGAGCATTTCAAGGACCACGAGGCGAGGTGGAAACATGACGTTAAGGGCTACAGCCGCCGCGCCGCGAACGAACGACAAGGTGAAGCCGACAACACAACCGGCGTCGGGGAGGATGGGGCCGATGCCTCGGGCCGCGCCTCCACCACCTTTGTCAGCGTCGAGCCGCGGCCATTCACCCCGGTCGCGGGCGCCTCGGCACCCACTTCTTCGAGCCGCCCAACATGGGACATGCTTCCGCACAAGCCCAGCATAAAAGAAACGGCGGAACTGTTTCACGTCGCGAAGGAGCAACACCTGACCCTCCATCTCGGATGCCAATACCTGTTGGACCTATTGAGCAACGGGGGCAGCATATCCGCGGTGCCCCCCTTGCGGATGAAACAGATCGGGCCGCCTGGGACCGGGAAGAGCGCGGCGGTTATCGCCATCGTGTGGTTCGCGCACCAGCACGGGGTCGCGCGATGGATCGCCGTCACCGCCTACACTCATCGAGCGGTCATCAACCTCATGGGCGACATCGGAGCGACCACCGCTAACATGGTATTCGGCACATCGAGCGACCTTTTCAAATTGAGGTGGGGAAACGACACGCCGATGCGGGGGACGCGAGCTAAGTTGGATCTTCAGGAGACATGGAAAGACATCCGTCTACTCATCGTGGACGAGCTATTCACCATGACGGGTAAGCACTTCGCGGCCATTGAGCAACAACTCTTTTTAACCATGCGAGACTGCGGCCGCACGCCGGACACCTCCCACTCTCTGTTTGGCGGGATTGGCGTCCTTCTGACGGGCGACCACCATCAAAATCGTCCGGTTCACGGCGCACCGCTGTTTCAAGGCAACGGGGACATCCGTGCCGGCACGGCGGCCGACGCCGCCAGTCGTACCGCAGCGAACGCCCAGCGCGACGGCCCCGGATGGGACACCCAGTTCGTAAGCAACGCGCGCGGCCGCCACATTCTCGGTCAGGTGCACACCACCGTGATGTTACAGACGCAGTTCCGTATGGAGCCCGACCTCTCCGCTCTCAACGACCGCCTACGGGGCGGGCGCCTCACGGACGCCGATTTTGACGGCATCAACGCCTGCGCGATTGGAGCACCAAAAAAACCCGCCTCCATCCACCACCCGAACCTTCGCAACGCGCATTTCATGGTGCTACGTCATACTGTGGGTGACGCTATTGTCCACGCCTTGCTTCCGCGTCGCGCCGCACAAGATCAACAGCAACTCATCCGATGGAGCGCCAAAGACAGGATGCGCATTGGCCGCGACGACGCTTGGACGCCGGTCACCGATCGCTGCCTCCGCTCCCTCCTCGGCCGCATGACACACAACAAGACGGGAGACGTTCCGAGCGTTATGTACTTCTACAACGGCATGCCGTACATATTCCGGCATAGCGTAAACATAGATTGCTTCTATTCCAACAACAACAGCGCCACCGCAATCGCTCTCTTGCTGGATGACGCGACCGCGCGACACCCATCGCCGGACGCGCCCGTTGTTACCCTCGGAGGCATGCCGCGTGCGATGGTGGTGCGTCCGCACACTTTCGGCATCCCTCTACACCGCGTTTGTCACGACCTTCCGGACGGCCATGTTGCAGTCCTACCCACAACCGTGTACTTCACGCTGCGCTTCCCGACCGCCTTTCGCCTTGAGAGCGGGTCCATTGTCAAGAGCATCCAAATCGAGCGCGTCGGCTTCAGCATGATTCCGGACATCGCCTTCACGGACTTCTTCGCGCAAGGCGCAACTTTCTCGCGAGACAAGACGTACGTGCTAGACTTACGCCCGCCGAACGCCAGCGCCAAAAACCTTTCGAGCGTGGTCGTCGCTATGAGCCGCCTTCGCACCTTCGACGCCTTGACCCTCTTGCTGCCCCTTTGGCCCCGCGGCGCTGACAAAGCCGCGCGGGAAAAAGCAAAAGAACGCTTGCGTAGAGCTTGGCATCCCGACGCAGACGTGACCGCGACGGACCACATGTTCCGTGCCGAGTACACCGCCACCCTCCAGCGCCTCGCAGCAGACACACATGCCACCGCCCCGGTCGCGCTCGCCGACGCGCTTCTGCGGAGCCTTCACGACGACAATCCGCCGCCAACATACGACGATGGGCTACAATATCGCCTTTCCCTGCCGGAGGCTCCTCACATTGCCAACGACGCGCACAGCCGCCATCGGCCGCCATCTCCGCCGTCACGACCTCGCAAACGCCGGGCCCAACCAACATCGACATCTACCACCCGAGTGGTCCGACGCCCTCCGACGCCGCCGCCTATAGCATGCTCGCCGACCCCGTCTCCAATGCTACGGGGACGCGACGCCTTTCTCCAAGACAACGCCCTACGAATTGTAGACGTCCCGGCGGACGGGTCGTGCGGCTTCACAGCGGTGGCCGTCGCCATGGGCATCATACCACCTCCAACGTCCGGCTGGTCCAATTCCCACAACCGACACACGTGGGACTTGTTGAACCAGCTCCGGACTCTCGCGGCCACGCAGCTCCTCCACAGCAGCGACGTCAGGCAGCTTTACTCTAAGGAGTTCTTGTTCCTCGAAGGCACTACCGACCTAGACGACGAGATTCAAAATATGCTACGGCCCACTCTCGATGAGGAACCGCCCTCTCCCGGCACCATCCTGCCCGTAAGCTCGTGGATGCTCTATTCCACCCTTAGGGTATTCGCCATCGCTTTCGAACGGCCATTCATTCTACTTTTCGACAACGCGGAGTACCCGTGCTTCGAGTTCTTCTGCCACCACCGCGGCGAGTGCAACTTCACCGCTACCGCATTGGACGCAAAGCAGGCGACTATGGAAGAACTGCGATTCCATTTAAAGGAAGAGCACCCCGCCACCGCACCACCCATCGTTGTGACGGCAGACGGCAAGGACCCCACCAGTACACTCACGCACTACCAAGCGTGCGTGCCGTCGTGATTCTTGTGCTCTCCCAAGCATTCATTTACCCGAGGATTGACACATTCATCATATCATATTATATTATATATCTGAATTAACTAGCGATCACACATTCGAGTTTATATGTAAACAATATTTAATTCCAGCCAAATGTCACATCCGGACCCAATCCCATCTCATGCATCGCCGCCCACGTTCGCATCACTCGCATCAACCAGGGATCCCCCACCTCCCATGCATATCGTTTGTAAGCAACTATCCCATGCGACCCTAGAGGGGATCTCCTCGCTCCGCTCCCCCCGCGCGCGCGCAAGCGCGCGCCCTGCAGTCCGCAGGTAGGGGGCCGAGGAACGACAGCCACTGCGACTTTCGTCACCGCGTCAGCGCTCACTTTCACAGTCCCACACGCACATTCCTCTCGCAGTCGTTGAACTCACCAAAGTTCAAGCACCATGTCAAAGGTACGCAGTGGGCATAATATGTTTCCTATACTGGCTCAGCTGTCACCCCGCGTTGGCATGCCAAAGCCTACACACGCCTGTCGCCTTTTTGTACTTAGCAGCAGAGTAGCGCAGTTCAAAGAAGACCTGCATCACTCGTATGCACGCCTAGGCATCACATCAAATCAAGCACGGTGTTGAACAACTTGTTCCACCAATACTTATGGCCACCAAAGTAAAAAGTTAATAAATGCGCTCATAGTCGTTGGCTTGCGCCGGCCCGCGTCGTTACTTCACAGTTTTCAGCTCTGTGGCGCGAGCGCGGGTGCTGCGAGAAGGCGGCTTTGGGCCGAACCCTTATTCTCCGGCCTTCCGTCCTTTCTTTCGGGCGGTCGCCGCGGGGACCCACGGCAGGAATTTATGGTCCTGCGTATTAACGATGCGTCTAAAAAAGTCTTCTCTAAGATACCTCCGCCCGTAAACTAACAGATTCTTCTCGCCGCGTGCATCCGATCCTGTTGATGCTTGTGTCCTTATCTTCTGCAACCGCGTCCACCTCTCCATGTTTATGTCATATTAGGGCTCAGAAACTGTGCACAGTAAGGCTGGACTACTGTCTTTGGCAAAAGTGTAGAGAGAGGCAAGGTGTACATGGGTAAGGGGAACGCACACACGCGCGCGCGCACGCATAAGGTAGTTACATATCTGCGCTCTGTGGCGGCCTTATTTGCAGTGGAAGTGTGTAGCAGATGAAAGGAAGGGAGGTTCGGTTGCTTTGTGGGGAAGTGAGGGAGTGTCGCTTGTGTGACCCATCGTAACTTGTGCTGGGCCGCTGTAGATCGTGGAGATCCAGCAGGCCTACAAGGCCGCGAAGGCCGCCGGCAAGCATGTGCACATGTTTTCGTGGGTTCCCCCTCCCCCCCCCCTTGACTCCTTGTCTGTGTATGTTTCTGTACGTATATGTGCGTGTGCGTTTGTTAATGTGGATCTTTCCATGTGTATGTGTGGGTTGGCAATTGTATGTGGGTAGTGTAAGTGAGTGAAAGCAATTGGCTTGTGCTGGGGTTGCAGTGGCGGCGATGCCGTGACGTCAAAGATGATCCCGCTCATGTTCGCCGCTGGCGGTGCCTACTTCACGGTGAGGGCTCATCGAAAATCGCCAATGTCTGTATGAAGTGCACTGCTGCGGCTGCTGCTGCTCTCCACCCCCTCCCCCCCTCCTTCCCTCTCTCTCTCTCTCTCTCTCTCTCTCTCTCTTTCTCTCTCTCTCTCTCTCTCTCTCTCTCTCTCTCTCTCTCTCTCTCTCAAATGCAGCTGCTGCTGCTCCCCCCCCCCCCTCTCTCTCTCTTCCCTCTCACTCCCCCCTCTCAGTCTCCGTGTCCAATTTAGATGAATTGTGTGAGTAAATTGTTTTGACTGTTGCTTTCAAGTCCACCCCTAGCCGAGCTCCACCCCCTTGACATGCCCCCGAGTTATGCTGCTTTTGTGCTCAGTTAACTCACGGGGTGGAATATCTTGCGTTCTCCGATTACAAAAAAATGAAAGAATTGTCAAGCTCGGCCTCATACACCGCGCGAGTGATGTGTGAGCTATTTAAATATCATCGTCTCGTCGGCTCTCGATTCAGCGTTTTCGTCACTTTTACAACGAGCTCTTCCAACGACAGTTTTTCCTGTATATTTAGTCGATCGATTTGCAGCATTTGTGTATTTCACAAATTGCTTCGCGATATTGTTACTTCATCTCCACCTCGGCACATATTATGTTCTCGTCCTTTGTGAACCCTTAGTCCATGACCCTGCTCAATCGGCTCGTCCTTGGGCATGCCTACGTCCCGTGCTTGCTACTCAAACAGTAACCGTCAACTGTTGAGTATATAATTTTACACGTTCCACATTTCCATTGTTTCTCTACCCTCTCCCTTTCCTGCTCACTTCGGCATTTATTTTCACTTAGTACGAAAGCTGTGCCATCGTGTGGGCATTATTAGCATGTGTAGTGGACCTTTCCAGCCATGTTGCGTTTTTTATTACCGTATGCGATTCACACTCTCCATTTTGCTCAAAACATTCCTTTCCCCCTCCACTGTGCAGGCGACCGGCCTCTTCAAGGCCTACACCGGCTACGGCAAGGGCGACCTCTAAGCCCGTTCATTAACACTCTCCCTCTGAGCCTCAACCCCCCCCCCCCCCCCCCCCTCCCCCACCTCCTCCGTGTCCCACCTCGTCATTGTCACTCGCAATCATGTCGGTGTAGGGTGTGCGATTGTAACGGTTCCCCTTTCCGCTATCCTCCTCCCTTAGGCTCGGCATGGCTGAGGGTGCAGCAACATGTGAGGGGATGGGCAGACTCTCACCCCTCAACTGAATATGCACAGGAGCATATTTGGTCCTCAGCTAGAGATCTTGAGTCATTGTGGACGCGGAGAGAACATGTTCCCGAAGTCATCTGTGCATCTGACTCTGCTTCGGTACCCTGGGTACTTCAGAGTCCCTTGTCCTCGCCCGTTTGGGTCGATGTTCTAAAGGAACCGACTTACTGGTTGAAGAGGAACGCAGGATCGGGTGACAGGGCAAGCGCAGTGTTATAGTGTGTGTATTTTTCAGCGGTGTTAGCGGGTGAAGTCGGATGTTAGCGGGTTGAGCTTTTAACCGGTTGTGGTGGTAAGCGGATGTTGCAACAGGATCGCCATCAGTCACAGGACGAGTGGTGATCGGATACCTCCGCCTTCGTTGTTGTCATACGCTGCCATTTGTTCTTGGAATGATACTTACAGGTTCGAAAGTACAGGTACACCCGTTTTCAACGAACTCGATTTAGCGGCTCTTCCGTTGCTGATTTCCGGTCTGTCATTTTACTTGTGAACCATAACAGCTTAAGCGCAACCCTCCCGGTTAGGACATTGCGTGCGCACACACATCAGGGGGACGCCAGTCCGTGAGCGTGTAAGCTGCACGCTGGCGAGTACTCCATCAGCGCCGGTCGATACTTTTTTGTCGACAAGATAGCTTTACCGCGGCGACCCTTATTTCCCGATTTACTGTTGCTCTCTCGTTTGGGACTCGCCGACCTCCCGGAAACGTGCAGCCCCCCAAAACCGTTACCTCCCCATTCCATCGAATCCTGTAGCTGCGACCTCGCGGCGCGCAGGGACGACAGGAAACGAGCGCGCTCAGATTCCAGCTCGCAACCCAGCGAGGCCAGTCGGTCTGCCAAATCCTCATTCACGTTCCACAGTCGTCGTAACCCCGTCTCGTTATCGGAGCTCGTAGTCGGGGTGCTGACCTCATCACTGGCAGTACCGCCACTGACGCTCGGTTGACCTCCTCGCCTCCGAACTGGGCTAATCGAGCGTCGCAGATCGTCCATTAAGTGCTGCCGAATCTCAGCTCGAACGGCTTCGCTGTCGTAAGAGGAGTCAGTAGACCGAGAAAGAGACGGTCGCTTCATAGGGCTTGCAGAGTTTCGCGCCTCGCTCACGCGCACCGACTGCCCGCCGGCATAAAACCCACTCTTCGCAGTCGTTGATCTCCGCTTCGTGGGACTTGTTGAACGTCGACCCCTCGCCAGTTCTTCTCCCATAAAGAACCCTCCGGTATGTGAGCCTCTAGACGCGCTAGACGCCCGCTTCCTAGGGCTCACCGACTCATCATCAAACAGCAGATCCTCCATCACGGCACGCGCCTTCGAAGATGCCGCCGACGTACGTTTCTTGGGACTCACCGACCATCGAGCCGTTGTCGATTCTTTGGCGGTGAAGTAGCGCCCTTCTTTATTGTCGTCGTCCCTTGAAGACGGTGACGTGCGTTTCTCGGGGCTAAGAGACCGTCTAGTCTCAGCAAGCACCTCACCGAGAGCGCCCCGCACCATCCTCTCCCGCCGAATCACTGGGTCGTAGGCGGGAGTGGGTGCGTAGTCCGCCTGCGTCATCCCGAACGAGCACTTCCAACCGCGCTCCTTCAATGCCGCTTCATTCGCCCTGGCACTTTTGATCGATTGCTGCGCCATCGCCGCCGAGTCGCTCACCTCTCCGCTCCCTTCGCTCGTAGTGTATGACCGCCCAGGGTCCCCGCAGCCGTCGCGTAGACTCTTACTGCTCCCACGCCGCCGTGGACCCGGACTCGCAGACCTCCCTCGGCTGTACA
This sequence comes from Tetraselmis chui, assembly GCA_026401115.1. Taxonomy (NCBI): domain Eukaryota; kingdom Viridiplantae; phylum Chlorophyta; class Chlorodendrophyceae; order Chlorodendrales; family Chlorodendraceae; genus Tetraselmis; species Tetraselmis chui. The sequence continues at coordinate 76,705 of JAPMLY010001206.1, forward strand.
CGTTCCTCCTCGACGGGGAGTGGCCGCGAGTTGGTGTGCCGGGTCGGCTCACCTGTTTCTTCGCTCCATTTTTTCGCTCTCTCTCTTTCACAGCGGCTTCGCGTCGAGCCTGGCCAGAACAAAATTAGCTTCAGAAAATTCGCTCATTGTCAGTAATTAACGAACCGAGTAATAAATATCTCTCGCACGTGAACGCACTCCCTGGGCGGCTAAGAAGTAGCGATATCTGGTGGAGAAAAGTCGGTGGAGGCTGAGGCGACTTACAATCAGCGTGTCATACCAGCCGAGCGACGCTTCCTCCCGATTAACCTCATAAGTGGAGCGGTGAGTCATGTCGATTCGGAAATTTGGATAACTTAGCGAGTTCTTCTCTTCCACTCAAGGCTTTCCCAGTCCCCAGGTCGAAGAAAGTACTCGTATTCGCCGGGCTCTGTCGATATATAGTCAGATTGGTTTTAAATCTAGAGGTTTGCAAAACTTACTTACATATGTGACAGAACGCAAACCTGAACGGTAAAGCGTTACTGTAAAAGCGGCGCGTCTCACCCAGTCCTCGAGGTGACCCTCGAGGACTGAGGAAACGCCTAGCGCAACGCCCCATGCCCTGCCCCCAGCAGCACTAGCTAGCGGCAGCCCCTTAAGCCGGTGCAACCCCCGAGCACTGGCACTCTCTGCTTTGCGCTCGCCCATCTGGCTCGCGCAATTGCAGTCTCGACTCTCGTAGTCGAGCAGGGTGTCAGTTTTACATCGCCTCATGCGCACTCGAGCGTCACGAGACACTTCCCCCCGTTCTAAGTCGCCGTCTAACATCATGCAGCCTGAGCCGTCGTCCTCCGCCCCCGGAGTCGACCCCCTCCCCTCTGTAATCGAACAGCGTACCTCCGAACAGATTCAAAGCGCGGTTTCGGCCCTCGAACTCCGATTAGCTGAGCAGATTCAGGCGTCTAACACCGCCTTACTAGCCCAGCTTGAACGTTTAACAGGCCCGACCGAACTTCCGAATCAACAGCAGTCCATTCCCCCTGACGCGACCATTGCGACTGAGGGTGGTAAGGCAGCCCCTGAGCAGCCTATCGACCTGCTGAACGACGACCCCGAGCTCCACGAGCCCGAATTCGTCGATTTTGCCTCCTACGGTAAAATCATTCCGGCCGGTTTGGAGCGACCCCCTCGCGACATCGACGAACCTCGTCTGTGGACGCTAACGGACGACACGGCCCGCTTCCTCAACGACCGGAAATCTCAAGCGGGGTACGACGAGTACCTCCACCTCGGGTGCTATGCCTTCTTCGACAGCTGCGCCAACGCGGCAATCAGCGAGGCTTTGGACACGCTGTCAACCGGACCTCCTCTACCAGCGGAGCAGGCGGCGGCCGTTGCCCTCATCCGAGCGGGTCATCGCACCCACACAGCGACGGAGGAGGCCGCCCGTACTCGACTGGGCTTCCTCCGCCTCACCAAGGGCGGACAAACGAGCTCGGATTCGGACCGAGTGTTCGCAGAACTTGCCCACGAGCGTTTCTGCCGCCCACGCCCTACCGCGGTCTCGAGCGCACTGGACGAGCTACGCCAAGCGTTCGTCGATCGGACCCTCGAAGTCAGCCTACATGCCGCCAGCAAAGCAGCTGCTGGAGCAGCGTTCGCTCGAGTCACGCCGGACAAGCCGCCCGGACAAGACGCCAAGGCCAAGAAGGCAGCCGCCGACAAGCGCAAGGCCGCAGCAGCAGCAGCAGCAGCTGCAGCGTCCGGGACTAAACCCATCGACGGAGCGAAGACCACCAAAAAATGATGGTGTGACCCGCCGCTCCGATTCCTGCTCCCCGTCCTCCAACTACATGCGTCACCGCGTGCGGCTAAGATGGCGGGAGTGGGAGCATATCGGCGCGAGCGGTCAAGTCGTGAACTGGATCCGCCATGGCGTGCGGGTCAAGTTCAAAAACGGCCTACGTCCCCGACCTTTCAACCACGGTGTCTCCATGAAGGACGCCACTCAACCTCAACTCGACTTCCTAGCTACGGAGCTTCCACGCTTCGAGGCCTGCGGAGCCTGGGAGCGCGCCTCCAACCCTCGCTACGTCTCCCGAATGTTCCTCGTCCCGAAACCCGGTATAAACAAGTGGCGGCTTATCATCGACCTCCGCGAACTCAACAGCTACTGCGCGGAGTTCAAGATGTCGTGCGAGACCCTCAAGCACTTACGCCACTTGTCCCGCCCAGGCGACTACTTCGTCTCCCTCGACCTGGCGGACGGCTACTACACGCTCGGCATTCGGGAAGAGGACCGCGACTTTTTCACGGTCAACTACCGCGGCGAGCTGTGGCGCCTCGCATGCCTACCAATGGGCTGGTCGGGGTCGGCTTACTATTTTTGCAAGCTAACCCAGGTGTTCACAAACTACTTGCGTCGGGCGCCTACCCCGATGACCGCCGGCTCCGAGACGCCATACAAACCGTCACGACGTTTCCTCCGCAACGTCCGATGGCGCGGAGTACGACTGCTACCTTACATGGACGACTTCCTGTTCATGGCCAGTTCGTACGACGCAGCTCTACTGCTACGCGACCGCATCGAGACCCTCCTCAACCGGCTAGGCCTCCAGCGCAATCCCGACAAAGGCTTGTGGCAGCCCACCCAAGTGGGCACCCACCTCGGCATGACAGTCGACCTCCTCAAAGGCGAATTCCGAGCCCCGATCGACAAGCTACAAGCCCTCGCGAAACAAGCTTCAGCGTTACTCGGCCGCGCAGCTACTTCCGCTCGGTGGCTACCCGCCAGACAACTCGCAGCGTTTGCTGGCAAGGCACAGTTCCTCTACCTCGCCATCGCACCAGCCCGCTTCTTTCTGCGCGAACTACACTGCGTGCTGGCTACGCGAACTGGATGGGGCGGACGTGTACGGATGACACATCAATTACGCCGCGACCTCGAGTGGTGGCGCACTGTGCCCAACCAACACAACGGCCGCTCCATCTACAAACCGATCGAGACCGCGTACCTACACGCCGACTCAAGTGGTTACGGGTGGGGCGCCGTCCTGAACGACAACCCTGCCTACCAAGCCCGCGGGTTTTGGTACGACGACGACCGCCGGCAACACATCACCTGGAAGGAACTCCGCGCCGTTCGTCTCGCGATCGAGTCCTTTCTGCCACAACTCCGAGGCCGACACGTCCTACTACACGAGGACAACACAGCCGTCGTGGCTACGCTCTCCAAGTTGACTACGCGCTCACCGGTCATGATGACCGAATTGCGCAGGCTCTGGCACTTACTCGACGTCAACGACATCCGCATCCGGCCCCGCTACATCCGATCAGCGGCGAACATCTGGGCCGACAGCTTAAGCCGGGAGCTCGACCGCGACGACTGGCAGCTCAACCCTCGAATATTCGACTACCTTCAGTCAACGTGGGGACCACACTCCATCGACCGCTTCGCGTCAATGGAAAACGCTCAACTCCCACGTTTCAACGCCCGATGGCGCGACCCCAAATGCGAGGACGTCGACTGTCTACACCTCCCGGACACCGCATGGCAACGAGAGATAAACTACTGCAACCCCCCGTGGTCAGCCCTTCCCGACCTCTGTGCAAAACTACGCCAATCAGGAGCAGCGGCTACCGTCATCGCCCCGTACTGGCCTCACGCACCGTGGTTTCAAGACCTCCACAGCTCAGCCGTCGAGACTATTCACTACCCCCCGTCGCGAGACCTGTTCTTTCCCGGTCGGCTAGGCTCACGCGAGGGGGTCGGACGACCAGGATGGAGCGTCGTGGCTTTTCGACTGCCACGCCGGCCTGGCTCCACACCCGCAGGGGCGCAATAGGACGCACGCTACGGACTGCAAACGCCAGCCTCACAGACCTACGCGCAATGGTTACGCAAGCGAACAAGCCCACAAGGCCTGCCCGCTACACCTTACGGACACCCGACGCACACGCACCGTGGACTGCTAGCATGACTACCGGACTGCGAAACCTGTTGGGCACCGACCTCATCGGTACCACTGCGCTACACCTGTTAAGCAGCTCCTTAGCCCCGACCACGTACGCCAACTACGACAGCGGCTTGCGTCAATTTGCCGCGTTCTGCCACGAGGAAAATATTCACCCGCTACAGGCTACTACTCAATCGGTCGTTCGCTACACGGCCTGGTTGGGATTGCAAGGTACTGTCGCTGCCGCATCGCTACAGCAGTACTACTCGGCGATCAACAAGTTTTTCCGCGACCACCAACAGCAGCCTATCGCCGTCGGCGAACTCTTGGCCGACGCGCGTCGCGGACTCGAGATGCAACAGCAACGACTACAGGCGGCGGACTCGCGCCTACCGTTACCAGCTCCGCTCGCCCTCTCGCTACTCACCGCGGCCGCTACGCTCAGTACGCACCTCCAGTGGACTCCTACTTCCCGCCACCTCATCGCTCGTTTTCGAGCGCTGCTGGCAGTTTGCACTACCTATGCGTTCTTCTGCCGGGCCGAGTCGGGAGTAAGGTGTTTATCAGGCGACCTGGTCGTCGACCGACCTTCGCAGAAAATCTGGCTTTTCATACGCAAAGCTAAGGGCGATCAGAGACGCAGCGCGGTCGACAAGCCTATCCTTGCCATCCCAACTAAGGCCAATCCGGTGCTGGCCGACCTACTGGAATATTATTGCACTCAGCGGACCGCCTACTGCAAGACATTCTACAACAGCTCCCCTCCCGCCGCACTATGGAGCTTCGTACCTTACGAAAACTCCAGCGACTGGCAAGCAGCTGCAACTCTCTCCGCCTGGCTCCGCGACGCATGCGACGCCGTCGGCGCCACACCTCCGAGCGGATTTAAATGGACATCGCACAGCCTCCGTAAAGGGGCAGCCTCCGCCGCTAGTTGCATCGGGACCCCACTCCACGTCGTCAAATACATGGGTGGTTGGGCCAAGAACAGTTCTGTCACAGAAGGGAAATACATCGACCCTACCATGACCCCATCCCCAGCGGCTTGGCAGTACTTCGGCTGGCTCGTCCCCGCTAACCCGCTTCATCAAGACTAGGCTGCGCTAAACCTCCGGTTTATTACATACTGGCAAAACGTGCCCTCGGGTAAATAGTCAGATTGGTTTTAAATCTAGAGGTTTGCAAAACTTACTTACATATGTGACAGAACGCAAACCTTAACGGTAAAGCGTTACTGTAAAAGCGGCGCGTCTCACCCAGTCCTCGAGGTGACCCTCGAGGACTGAGGAAACGCCTAGCGCAACGCCCCATGCCCTGCCCCCAGCAACACTAGCTAGCGGCAGCCCCTTAAGCCGGTGCAACCCCCGAGCACTGGCACTCTCTGCTTTGCGCTCGCCCATCTGGCTCGCGCAACCCACCCACCCAACCCATAATTAGCGCTAATCTTCCCCCAAGCCAGGCCTGTGGTGGTCTTTTGGCCAAATTGTAAGCAAGCTGACATCTTTGACAAAACGTGCCCTCGGGTAAACGTGAATATGTGATGAACTTTCTTACAAAAAGGCAAAAAGGAAACCACGAAGCAAAAATGGATAAAAAGGAGAAAAAACCCGTACAAGCCTAAGCCTGAAGAACAGGAAGGCATGCCACAGCATCAGCACTGCCCTCCTGCAAAGCATGCATGTGAAAATGTTGCATATCGTCGATCAATCGCCCTTGCTCGCGATGAAGGGCACAATTAAAGTTGGGGAGGAAGTTGCCCGCCTAGTAGGAGAGAAGGCTCACCTATGTGTGGCAAATTGCATGTCGAGCAAACTGGTGACACAAATCCGTTTTGTTCTGCTTTTGTTCCTTCTCATAGAAGTGCAGATGGAGAGAGATGGAATATGTCTAACTGTTAAGCGTTTCATATATTATATTGTAATTGGACAAAGGGATTGTTTAAATGGTTATGTCCTCCCTCCATTGCACTAGGCTTGAATATATCTAGCCTAACTAGCTTGCACATGTTCTCGCTTAGTCTACAAGTACACCAACCTCAAAGCTGACGCACACACCTACAGCACCAAACACTCACACACACCCCTCTCGCAAACAACCAAACACGGAGCCCTCCTCGCCCGCGCCGCGGAGGACGGCGCCGACTTCTCCTTCCACAAAAAACACATAACACTCACAAATATCCAATTCACCCACAAACAGGAATTCATGTGGGGTGTCCACAACACCCGCCTTCTCACACACAACCCCACCCTACGCTGCCCACTTTGTGGCCAATTCACTAGCAACGGCCACATGGCCGGTAACTGCCCCACCATGTTTGGCCTGAGACAGTACCGACACAACAGTGCGCTACAACTCCTACTCTCACTACTGGAACGCCACAACGGAGGCCGCTGGGAGACCATCACTGCAGACTTCGGTAACAAACCCATCAAATCATTTACCTCCCCCACTCCTGCCCACACCCCACTTGACTGTCACCCACCTCACCCCACCCACATGCCCACCCGCCTTGTCGCTGCTGACGAGGGTCTCTCGCCCGACTCCCTAACCTCATGTCCCGCCATCCTCCCACATGAGATTCTCCCCCCCCCGTGCTTCGACCCCCCGCACACAAACCCGACTTTATCCGCCTCCTCGAACCTCGCTTCGTCGGTCACACAAACGGTCGCCGTCCCTACGCATCTATCAAAAAGATTCAAATAGGGGAATGGAAGTACTGCACGGACAATAACCTCTCCCTAACAACAAACCTCATACGGGCCTAATACACACCCCTCGCAAACGCCATCCGCAGCCACTGGCCAGGCACAATGGTAGACATCCTCCCCATCGTCATGAGCCGCACGGGCACACCGCACTCATCCACCATCACGAGCCTCACCTCCCTACTTACCGCCCGCACGGACCCTCTTGACAAACTCATCGCCAAGGCACGACTCGACACGACTCGCATCCTTGCACAACTCCACACGCATACTGTTCAATGGCTGCATCACCTCCTACTCATATACCGCATCAAATCCCGCACGACATCTCGCCGCGCCTCCCCACACTGCACCTTTGCCCACCCCTGATTGCACACCGCACTCGCCTCGACTTGCACAACTCCCCGGGGGGGAGTTAAACCCCCGAAACATCCCTGGAGAGGTTGGATTTAGGTGGTTAACGGTCTAGCCCTGACTTGTAAGTTCCCTGAATGGCGTAGTTGGGAGGGCCCAGAGACAGCAGCCGGCGCATACGGCTTTTTGGTGTAGAAACCGGCGCATAAGGTACATGTTGTAAACAATTTTAATTTCAATTTCAATTTCTCGCTTGGTCCTCGTACAAGGTGCTAGGGCTCTCGTAACGGTCTGAACAGACGAGCGACGCCGCTCGTTTGTCCCGAGAAATCAGATTAGCGCGTCTCGTGGCTAGTTAGATTAATTGTGCGTACATGTACGTACCGGGAGGTACTGATAGTACAATACAAAACACTATTCTCGCTAAATTGTAGTGGCGACATAACCACGTAATGCGCCTTTCCGATGGAAAAGTACGGATCAAATTAGTAACGAGTACATATACAATATCTTGCAGTGTATTGTTGCAAGGATGTACTCGTCACACTCGTACCCTCCCGTCCCACTTGAGAGATTATTGAGGCTAGCTGTGGGGTCAACCTCCGTGGTCTTGGCTCCCTTACATAAGCAATTTTGGACTCGGGAATGCGCGCAGGGTGAACGTGCATGATGTCGTCGTACGCCCGAGATTGGGCAAACGCGTGCCAATGGGGTGTTTCCATGAAATCCTGTAACGCCGTCGTACGGTGTGCTGCGTTTAACCGGTGCCAAACGTGTGGGATGTCGTCACCGCGAAAGTGCGCCATGGAATGTTTTCCTCGTCGTCAAGGTAACAACTTGATGCACACAACAGAAATGTGAGAGACTTCGAACTCATCGTCATCACCTTGTGGAGTAGTCATTGGGACAGGTGCGTCATAGGTTGTTAATTAATGCGAAACATTGGGTGTAAGCGTATTGTCGCTAGCAATTTCAGTACGTAATTGTGTTTCCCAAGCAACTTATCGGGTGTAAAAGGTCCTAGCTGCCGATCACGCAGTTTCGGTAAGGAAGAGGTTCTTGGTAACAACTGTCACCTTTTCTCCTCGACCGAAGAGCGGGGCACTTGACGGCTCTAAACGAGCTTGCATCTCATCTTTGTGCAATTATAACACCTGACGTACAAGAGCGTGTAACTCGTGTCGTAACATTTATCGCTCTTTTGCGTCTTGCGAAACTGGAATCGAAGGTTGCATGTTGATCTTAATGTCTAGAGGCTCATTAGGTGAAAAGCTAAAGTTACCTTCGAAGGGAGTGTGCTCAATTCCAAGTGCACGAGTGGCGTTGTACGCAAATTTTACATGAGGCAATAGCTCTATCCAATTTCAACTATGTTAGCAGCAATAACAACGTAGAAGTTGTTGAAGCGTGTTGTTGACACTCTGCTTTAATCTGTTCGTCTCCAAATTTTGGTTGGAAGACATGTTGAGTCGCGTGCGAAGGCGTCTCCACAATGTATGCCAAAAGCCAATGACGAATTTCGGGTCGCGGTCACCGAACAATACTCGGGGCTATCTGTGTCATTTGTACACTCCTTATAAATCTAAAGTAAACTAGTAGTTCCCTCTGTTTTTACGCTCTATGTAAACGGCAGAAAATGGGCCATTGGAGTCAGATGGTCCACCACAGTCAATACACTCTCAAAGTCATTGCTCACATGTAGGTGTGTTTAGTAGTCAAGCCCAACTGTGTGCCACAGTTTGGGTAGAACACGCAAAGGGTAAAGAGTCGCAGCCATGTGTAGTTGAATCTTTGCTCGTGGACATACGACGCAGCACACACAGAAATCTTTAACATCTTGGCGAATTCGTTTCCACCACAATGTGTCGAACGCTTAAACAAGAGTGCTAACAAAATTGAGATTCAAATTCAAATTCAAATTGTTCACAACATGTGCCGGCAAACTGGACCGACCGTTGTCTCTCGGGCCACTCTGCTTTGCCATGCATGTTTTATTAGCAAGTTGGGCCCGGGTCTCTTCGACCAGGTACACCTTTCGACCCACCTAGCTTCAAAGTGTGTCGACGTTCGTCGGGAGTTAAAAAACTGTAAGCAATCGCAGCAATTGCCACCCCCCCCCCCGCCTAAGCAATAACAGCGCAATAATTTTGTAATCAAAAAAACAGATCTAAAAATAAATCCACTTGTCGAGAAATGCAAAAATTAAACTGCTGCTCGACCTTCACGATGCTCGGCCAGCTCCCACCGAACCGGGGTGCCGACCGGCCGAGGCCGGTCGGCGTTCGGGAGGGACGCCGGGCCAGCCTGATCTAGTTCCCGCGTGACTTCGGTCTTGCCGAAGATAGGAGGGGAAAGGGTGGCAAAAAACCCCTCCTCGCGTGGTCGCTCGTCGATCCCGCCGGCCCATCCCGTAAGCCCCGCCAAGGCCGCCGCCGCATCCGCCGACGCGACGGTCCTCCTTGTCGAGGTCCCCCGTCACCTCGAGGACAAGTGGGGGGGGGCCGAGACACACGGGCATAGAAAAAATGGGCGCTCCCATCCGCGCCTTAATTTTCCCCGCTCCTTTCCCCGGTTTTTTCTCTGTCTGGTACCCGGGTACCTGTCAAGTAGTCCGGCCTGCGTCCGTACCCTCCCCCCTCTGATCGCGCGTCCACCTAGCACACTTTGTTGAAGTTGGGGCCCCCGCGCTCACCCGCCCCCCCCCCCCCCCCCCGCAAGGGTCTCGTCTATCCGGGTAGTGAATGTCGAGGAGGGGGGGGGGGGGGGGGGTCAAGTCACCATAGCCGGATCCGTCGGGCCGCGGGTGCACGGAAATTAGTCAAAACCCCTCTGTACGGGGTTTTCCGACGGCGAAGACCCGGAGGGTCGTCGTTGCCAGACCTTGTCGCTCCTTCCGTCGCGACTGGCCTCCTTGCCGCCCAAGCTGACTCCTCCCCCCGGGAGATGTAACTTGTCGGCGTGGCGGCTCGCTAGTGAGCGCCTTACCCTAGTGTTGTTCCCCAACTAGCTCGACGCCGGGTACGGACATTAGTTTAATTTCCAAAAAGCCCTCCGTACAGGGCTTTCCGGCGGCGGCTGATCCTAAGGATCGCCGCCGCCTCACATAGCCGCTCCTCCGCATGCGACCGGCCACCGGCCTGTGCCATGTCTTGCCTCACCCCCTGGGAAGTTTCGACTGGCAAAGGGCTGGTCGGCGGCTAGCGAGCGCCTTTTCCTGGCGGTGCAGCCCGGCTGGCCACTTCAAGCTCCAACACCCGCCTCCCACCGCTGATCCGGCCGTACCCTCCTCGCCATCAAAGTATCAAGCGCTCGTGTAGTACAAGTCCCACCCCCACGAAGTAGGGCTCTACTTAGTAGTATATGTATGCAAAAAAACAAATCGGACGGGCCGAGCGGGAGATCTTGGTGCCGGTATCGAACAGAAATTTTTTTTTTCAAAAGCCCTTTGTACAAGGCTTTCCCGACTGCTGCTGATCCCGCGGATCGAGCTGTCGGCCCTCTTAGCCCGCTACCGTGCAAGGCTTGGCACGGCTACGGGGTTTCTAGCCCCCACCACGGGGAGGTGAGGGGATGCCGACGGGCCTGCGAGCGCAAGCCCCTCCGGGGCCGCCACCGCTGCGCCGCTGGCAGGCGCCAGAGTGCTAACAACTCTTTTGTGATCACTTGTCGAACTGTCGTACAATTCATAGATAAATCTGAGTCGGAGCTCATAGTTCAGCAGGACACACAAACGACCAATGCGCCAAAACTGCCAAGCTTTGGCTTCAATCCAATTGTCGTTCATCCACTCACCCTCGTCCCAATAAAGCGAGTCTTGGGAGTGTCCTTGTTGTAAGTAATACCGCATACGTATTAGTTGCAGATAGCTACTGTAAGCTATTCTAGATATGATTAGTACATGTCTAGATCGGACATACCGATAAACTGTTTGACTCGGTACATGCTACAGCTCTCACACTTATGTTGTCCCGACACCACGCCTGTAGGCTGGTTGTCGCTGTAACTGTTCCGTTTGCGGGACTGTGACTGTAACTACGTTTGCGTACGTTATCTTCCACACTAACTGTGTTTGCATGGTTCAATAGGTTATGGGCCCTCCGCGTTTACGTGGGGTTTACTAGGGCACCGGCCGGAGTTTGTCCATTAAGGGGGAGTGTTTACATATCCCTCCGTAGGACTTCTAATGGACACATTGGTTTCGGAGCGCCTTGACGCGCCTTGACGCGTATCTCGACTCGCGGTCGGCCGCCATTGCTGCTCTTCCTGCTGCGGGTGCTATATCGCACCCCCCTGTAGCTCAGCGCCGCCACGATGCTCACCTCGCACACTTTCCGGACAGCCACCACCTGCACACCCTCCCCCTCGAACACCCCCCGGATACTCTCGCGCAGATCTTTGCACAGGTGGCGCGCTTGACAGCTCGTTTCGACTTGCAGTCGGCCACGGGTGCTGTTGCTGCTGCGGGTGCTAATCCGCACCCCCATGTCGCTCAGCGCCGCCACGTCGCTCACCTCGCACACTTTCCGGAGGGCCACCACGTGCACACCCTCCCCCTCGAACACCCCCCGGATCCTCTCGTGCTGCTCGTTGCGCAAGTGGCACACTTGACAGCTCGTTTCGACTCGCTGTCGGCCGAGGATGCTGTTGTTGCTGCGAGTACTCTTCCGCACCCCGCCGTCGCACAGCGCCGCCTCGATGCGCACCGCGAGCCCTCGCGCCCCAAGCTCGTAGGTGAACACTTGCAACCCCCCCCCATACCCCCCCGCTGATTCTGCCCTACACGACATCGCAGTCAAACAACTCCCGCCACACCCTCCCTACCCCCCCGTTGGATATGCCCCTCACCACCCCATACCTCTCATCCCGGAGGCGCCCTTTCACGGCGTCCCCCCCTCCCGTGACCACCCGAATTCGTACGCCCCGCCGTCCCCAATGGCTGGCCGCTCTCCATTTCCGGGTGGCCCACCTCTACTCTTCCATGGACATCACTCTTCCCCAGCCAAGCGTGGCGACCACACCCCCCGTGGCCGTCGTCGCCCCACCGTTGACCCCATAGTCATCGGGCGACCGACACACGCAACCCCCGACTTTGACCCAGACGTCCATCCCAGTCTCTTGGGCAGCCCCCACTACGCCCCCGTCTGCACGCGCCCCGCTGTCTCCCCGGTCTTGCGCATCCTTGGCTCCGCCCAAGCCTCACCCACAGAGGCACATTGGCGCGCTCTGCGAAAGGTCCTCCGCTCCCTTCATGGCACCATTCACATGCGCCTGACGTTGGGGGGGGGCCTGGACCACAGCCTCCAACTCACAGGCTTTGCCGACGTTGCCATGCTCACCAAACTCCTCCCCAAGACATGCACTTGCAAGACACCGAAGTGCGATCATTGGAGGACAAGACCCAATGCAACGCTTCATCCCGTAGCTACCTGCAGGGGGAGTGTTGTAAGTAATACCGCATACGTATTAGTTGCAGATAGCTACTGTAAGCTATTCTAGATATGATTAGTACATGTCTAGATCGGACATACCGATAAACTGTTTGACTCGGTACAGAGCTGTCGCTAGGCTACAGCTCTCACACTTCTGTTGTCCCGACACCACGCCTGTAGGCTGGTTGTCGCTGTAACTGTTCCGTTTGCGGGACTGTGACTGTAACTACGTTTGCGTACGTTATCTTCCACACTAACTGTGTTTGCATGGTTCAATAGTCCTTCGCGAACAAGATCAGCGAACTCGAGGCTGAACCGCAATGTGTTGACAATCATTAACTTTAATTGCGCGTCCTTCAACAACGACTGGGACTTTCTTCGTAATTTTGTGTCTGGCGGAACCTTGCTAGCCCAAAATAATGGAACTTTGGCGTGAGGTACGAAGTCCAGTGTCTGATCCAACGGATCGGCTTCGTTTATGGCTCCCTTGCGGTACGTAAGCGTCATCGTGCCCACAAACGCATGCAAGTCCCGCAAGTAAAGAGCTTGCCGCTTGTTCAATTTGTTGTTCGGCTTCCAAAGCAGATGTCGCAGTATGTCGTGGTCTATTACGACAAGAAAATCAGAACAACCTTTAACGTAACACCTCCAATGCTTTACCGCGTCGCTTACGGCCAAAGGCTCCAAATCATACTCAGAGTAGGTGTTGCCGCGCTGAGCTTGACTCAGCTTACGCGCTCAGTAAAAGACTTGTTGAAGTCCTCCTCCTTGGTCTTGTAACATGATTGTTGCAATCCCCACTGTCAAAGCATATGGAGCTACCCCAAACATCGCGTCGGAGCTGACGTCCGGAAGGATAAGGCACTGCGCGAAAACGAGCCGCAATTTGAGAATCTAGAAGGCTTCCAAACGGGAAGGCGTCGGCGTAACCTTCTGTGGTTGGGACTTCCGCAGTTAGTCCGTCAATGGAGCCGTAAAGGTCGCTAAAGTGATGAATGAAGTTGCAGAATTGCACAAAACTGCGAACCTCCTTTCTATCATAGGCACTAGCAAGTCAGTAACGGCCTTGGCCTTCTCTGCCGAAACTGAAATTTTCTAGCAAACACAGTGTAGCCCAAGTACTCCATCTCCGGAAGACTGAAGAAACATCTCTTAAGACGCAACTTCAAGCCCTCCTCTTTGAATCGCTGGAGCACTAGATGCAAGTATTCGAGGTATTCTTCGAGGGTGCAAGTGCAATCGTAAACGTCGTCAAGGTAAAATGTGACAAACTTGTGTAAAAGTCGCGTAAGAGGTCGTTCGTCATCCACTAGAACGTAGTTAATGCATTGAACGGTCACTCCACTCCATCACATCATCATGCGTCTTAAACGCAATCTTGTGGACGTCCTCTTCATGTACTCGGACTTGCCAAAAGCTAGATGCCAAGACGAGGTGCGTGTAAGAGTTGGCGTCCTTCAGCACATCTAGGGTGCCATCTACACGCGGAAGTTGTCGGAATCGGGAACGGATAGTTACACGTAGGTCGTGCCGGCCCCACAAGGGGGCCGGTTGTGGTGACTAGAGAAATGAGAGGAGTGAGATGGCGGGCGGCGAAGGCACCGGCATGGCCGGCCGACCGCCACTAATATAGGGAATAGAGTACCGCTAATAGCAGAACACTAAGTACTAAGATGACAAATAGCTACCTTGTACATAAGCACTAGGCAACGGGATGCTAGTGCTAACACCCCCCCTCAAGGTAGCTGAGGTCTTGACGTCGTCCTAGCTTGCGTCGAGGAAGGTGCCACCTTGATCGAAGGTGTAGTGCTTGTAGCGTGTGTCTCAGGCCGGGTAGGTGTAGCGACATGCGCTATCAAGAACGTGCCGCTACCGGCGAGTTGCCGATAAGAAGCGGTTCTAAATGTACTATGTAATGTACTAGTCTGACATGTAGCGGGAAAAACTGTCCCCGGGCGAATATTTGCCCACTCGTGAGAGCGACCGGCGAGGAAGAAGTCAAGCCAACAAGGCTATTAGGAGCGTGTAGGCACGCAAAAGCATAGACGGGCGCTCGTGTTGACTTCCCCCTTTCGCCGTGGGAAAGTTAAGCTCCTCGCTAAGTTAGGTGAGCGTTGTGGCGTTGCCTCGGGAACAACAATAACAATACTAATTAAAGTACGCACGGGCCGAATTTTCGCGGGTCGGTCTTAAAAAACCACATCCGATCGAGAGCATTAGTAGGCTGCAGGCTAGGTGAGACTGAAAGCTGGGTGGGGCGAGCGTGGCGCCGGGCGCTTTACACACGCTCTTCTCCTTTTTTACGTGGGAGATGGTAGGTTAGTCGCGGACAACCAGCTCGAAGGCGAAGCGTGGCGTCGGTCGGACGATGACTTAATAGCGTGGCGCCGAGCGCTTTACACACGCTCTGCTCTAGTGTAACTTGGTAGAGGGCACATAACTTGTCGGAATCGGGAACGGATAGTTACACGTAGGTCGTGCCGGCCCCACAAGTGGGCCGGTTGTGGTGACTAGAGAAGTGAGATGGCGGGCGGCGAAGGCACCGGCATGGCCGGCCGACCGCCACTAATATAGGGAATAGAGTACCGCTATTAGGAGAACACTAAGTACTAAGATGACAAATAGCTACCTTGTACATAAGCACTAGGCAACGGGATGCTAGTGCTAACAAAAGGGGGTAAGCATCTTTACGCGTAACCTCATAAAGGCCACGGTAGTCTATGCATAGTCAAAGCGACCCATCGGCTTTATACACAAAACGGATCGGCGAGCCAAACACATTGTGATTGGGACGAATTCAACCCTTTCCATTGTGTCTTTGAGGTGTCGGTTAAGCTCATTAAGTTCCGCATGTGTCAATGTGTAAAGACGTTGACGTTTCATTGGGCCAATTGTTTCAATGGGATGATCCCATTGTCGGCTTACATGTGGCGAGTCACTACCTGCAGTAATTCCGGGAAGTCATCATAAATTTGCGTTCGGAACTTTTCCCGTTGGACTACAATTAAATCCTTTCCAAAGTGACATTCTTCTAGCTATTCCGTAGTTAGCTTGCTAATCGGCTATCCGCTGGTCATCATGTATCATGGTCGTGCTCAATCCCACTTGTCGACGCGGCTATCCCACCTCGACGAACGAGACTTCCTCGCCGGCGGTATTTCATTAATGTACATGTATAGATACCAATAGTCTAATTGTTAATAGATTTGTGTACAAAGAAAGCGCCAGTACATATGTGTACCGAGTACGGAGTTTTAGGGGTAGACCGGTAGGGTTATCGCCTACACGGGAGCAGGATCGATGATGAGTTTGAGGTTTTTTTTTTTGTAGGTCTAAACTTCTGTTCTTCGTCGTGCTTGCAAAACGCCGCATGTAGAGGGTGCCGGTGCTGGTTTACTTGCCAGTCATATATGCCTGGGTCGCAAGCTAGTTCCGGCGCGGTACAAGCACCCGCCGCTGGCTTTTGCAGCCACCGTTGCCAAATACAAGTACCTGCAACTATCCAACAACGGTCGCCGAAAGTACTTAGGTACTTGGAAACAAGGTATGCTTTGTCGACCTACGAATAGGGCACCCAAACGTCCGCAAAATTCACTCATCTTCTGGAATATTGCCCGTGACACTGGTATCTTGGTATTTTGGCTGTTGTGAGCACTCCCCACAAGTTCCGGAGAAGCGGCAAACCTCGCAATATCGGTATCTTAGCCTGGGATGATTGGACCTGCCGTTATATATTTTTTAACTCTTGCCCACAGCGCACCAAGCCAAGCGAGCGCCCCAAATAGTATACACGACCTAGTAGTCATCGACCCAAACAACACTCCCACGGTGAAAGCTCATGTGGTTAAAAGCGCATGCGCGGGCAATCGCCGAGGTAAGTACAGTACATAGGTCTTACGGCTGTCGATAATTTATCGACAAACCTCATTGTCGATGTAGTTGCCCATTGCTAGGCAAGACTGGGCTGGGACATTGTGCATAATGTGCATGTAGCACTGGAGTCATATGTTGGTGGTATGTCATATCTCACCGACGCAACTGATGCATGTGCTCTTCTCAAATTGACTACTTCAGCAAATTTGGGTAAAGGCGCCCGCAAATCACATTATGGGTTGTTATCCTTCACAATTTGAGCAGAGCAACTGCTGTGACACACAACAACAGAGCGGCTAGCGATACCTAGTTAACGTCTGGACTAGCCTTCGTTATGTATCGTCTATCTTCCTCTCTTGAGTGCCTCTTGCGTAATCTTCCCATCGGTATTCGACGAGGGTTTCTCGCGGAGTCGTGGTTCTGCGTGTGCCTCGTCCTTTCTACACGGCTTAAGGCCGCCTTCCATGGCTATGCTAATATCGAGTGTAATAAAGTATGTCACACATTTACTTTATCAAATCTTCCATGGCAATGCTAATATAGAGTTTAATAAGTGTGTCTCACAATTCCTTAAATAAAATATTCCATGGAACTTGAAAGGTCCGGCAACATGTTGAGGTTTTGTAGTTACCGTTGCTCTTATTTACGTGAGTGTGCAACCGTATTGAAAACACCCCTTAATGAAGAGCATGGCTAACGCACCCTATCTTCATAGCATTTTGTGAAATATTTGCCGTCATGTAACAACTCCGAGGTGCACTGGTCCCCCCCCCCCCCCTTAATGCATCAACAATGCTCATGCGCCGTGCGTGACAATAACTAGGCTCTCGTTGGACTTCACCATTACATTTATTATTGTCACACAAGGAGTCCTTGCACTCTGCCAACTCCATTTTAAAGACAGCAATGCTCCACATACCACATGCACAAGTGCAATTCATCTATGGTGTAGAGTTGGGAATGTAGAAAGCTTAATAAATGAAGTTGACACACGACGTTGGTGCCCATCTCGTTCACGTCATACATGCGATCATCCAAGGCCGGTATTTCGTGGGCAATGGTGATAGATATGTGTAGACTAGACAATTCTAGCAATAGATCGAATCCTTAGGGTCCCACCTTTAATGGATAGATATTTCTCTTTATTTTGGTTGTACTTGGTGTCGTTTCCGGCTGCCATGCGTTACTAGTTGAGTATTACATTGTGTCGACCCCGTCGGCATCCTGCGTAACATCCCCGCCGTTGTTGTCCGTGTCGTCCGAAAGACGAGCCTAACCGGTCGTAGCTATGTTTCAACGGCCAAAACCAATGCAAACGTAGGCGTAGGGTTGGAGCGGTTTGTTCGCGTAAACCTGCCGGGTCTGTCGCTTTTTTGCTCATCATTTTGGGTAGTGCGACGTCACTTCGTTTAAAGTCGGCTTGCATCTGCCCCCCGCGTGTCTTGCGACCACCCTCTATATGGCCTAGGGGGCCGACACGACGCCACTAGTGCAAAGTTGAGCCTTGTAAAGACGCCACGGGCGCACAAAGGTGCGTGCCATCTCGTTAGGATGTGGTGGCGATTGGCCGATCCCGCCATGATTTGAACTAGTGGTGCGGACTAGCGGCGAGCCGCCCGCGTCTGCTTTTTAGGAGAGCGAGAAATGGTCTCAAGGCACCTTCTCATGAACGGAAACGTCTTTCTGCTGCTGCTCTTCATGGCAGTATGGGTTCCTATCTCCGCGACGCTTTTCAGGAGGGCAGTGCCGACGCTGTGGCATGCCTTACCGTCCCTCGGGCGGAGGTTTTTTCCTCTTTTCTTCTTTGTGCTTGGTGGCCTCCACTGTCTAGATTTGTAAGATAATTTCGAAAACGGAAAAGCACTACGGATTTTAGGGGGCGAGCTTGTGCTTAGGCAACACATGCCTAGTACCTAGGTACTTTTCCCGTAGTTGGATAGTAATCGCAACGACGATAATATAATGTTGAGATTCGAATAGTACGAGAACACGGTGTTAAGACTTGTTTATTTAATCAATGATATATTTATCAGATTTAATTACGTATGACTATATAGTATATGTAAGTACCATAAATCCTTAGATATGGCGCGGAGGCCGCTTCTTCCTCGGCCGGGATGCCTTCTCCTGCCACGGCGCTCTTCACCCGCGCCATGGGCCGCAAGCGTCCCCGTGCTTCCTCGAGCGGCGCGTGAGGCGCCGCTTGTTGCCTCCACGTGTTGCATTCTCGGCGCGGCCTATGAGTTTCCTTAGTTTAATCTGCTAGGTTTGTGCGCAATGTAGTGCTTCCTTTTGCAGTGTTTTGGATTCCGTGATCCTCTTGTCACTCTTGCCCTTTCGTTTCCCCTCCCATTTTCTCTGTCCGTGCTCATCTCGTTTTCCTGCAATCCGGTTTATAAATCCTTAGATGATGTTCTTCCTGTGATCCAATCATACATTAATCCCTACAATATTATATGTTGTAAGTGGGTAGGGTTAATAATCAAGGCGGATCACAGCTCAAATCGAGATTGTAGACCATTCCCTGTACCTGCTCCGATAAATATTTTGTGAAGTAATAAATACAAATGAAGCACAAATAAATACAACACGGGTCGCCCAGGTTTAGGATTTCAAACCCTAAAACCCGACTAGAGCGGACAAATCGTATTTTGTCGCAGTTTTCATACAGGCAGTGGTCAAAAGAGCGCTTTTTATCCGGAAAAGGCACTATTTTGCCTAAATCCCCAATGAATATTTAAAGCACTTCGCATGCACTGTAATTGGCTGAGCGCGAAAGCAGAGAGTGCCTAGGCTCGTGGCTAGCTACGGCTTATAAGGCACGGGCTAGCTAGAGCTGACCGTTGGGGAAGTCGTTGGTCGTTGGCTGCGTCTAACTGTTTGGGCAAGGTGGTTGCCCTGCAGGTGAGCCGCGCCGATATTAACGGTAACAGTAACCGCTAGAGTTACTGTCCCGTACACATGATATTGGATATGCAAACCTCTAGATTCAAATCAATCTGACCATTTACCCTAGGGCACGTTTTGCCAGTAACCTAAAGCCAAAGGCTTGCACAGCCAGAATTAGTGTTGCGGGGGGGACGGAGTGAGCCAGCCGAAGAACCGCCAAGCAGCAGGTGTTGGGGTCATGGTGGGGTCAATATATTTTCCTTCGGTCACGGAGCTGTTCTTGGCCCAGCCACCCATAAATTTGATTACGGGGAGGGGTGCGCCGATGCAGCTGGCAGCGGACGCCGCGCCTTTCCGTAGGCTGTGCGACGTCCATTTAAAGCCGGCGGGCGCGGCCGAGGTGACTGAGAGAAGGGCGAGGGAGAGCCAGGTGGAGATGGTGGACGCGGCACCCCAATCGGCGGAGGGCTCTGAAGGTGAGAAACTCCAGAAGGCGAGCGGGGGTGGCTGGTTGTAGAACTTAGTGCAAAAAATAGCGCGTTGTTCCGTGTAGTAGTCTATCAGGTTCGCCAGGACGGGGTTAGCGGCTACAGGGATAGCGATGACCAGTTTATCGCTGGCGTCGCGGCGTTGGTCCCCCTTAGACTTCCGCACGTAGAGGCAGATTTGCTGCGAAGGCTTGTCGACCACGAGGTCGCCGGTCTGGCAGCGGGCGCCGGTCTCGGCGCGGCAGAAAAACGTGTAATTGACACACACCGCTAAACAGGCCCTGAAGCGTTGCATCTGGGGGAAGGCAGCAGGGGTCCACGCGAAAGTGTCGTGGAGGGTGTGGGCGTAGTGCAGGATGTCTAGGGCGACTTGTGCGGGTAGCGGGAGGCGAGCGGTGGTAGGTACCAGGCGGCGCTGTAGCATGGCGAGTCCACGGCGGGCGTCCGCTAGGAGTTCGCCCACGGCGATAGGTTGGCGCCGGTGGTCGCGGAAGTACTTGTTAATTGCGCTGAAGTAAGGCTGCAGCGAGCTGGCAGCGACCGTTCCCAAGCGGGCTAGCCAGGCCGTGTAGCGGACCATTGTGGCCGGCGTGGCCTGTAGCGGGGCGATATTTTCCTCTGCACAAAAAATAAAAAACTGTCGAATTGCGCTCTGGTAGCTCAGGTACGTCGAGGGCGCTAGCGAGTTGCTGAGTAGGGC
Organism: Tetraselmis chui; assembly: GCA_026401115.1. Lineage (NCBI taxonomy): Eukaryota > Viridiplantae > Chlorophyta > Chlorodendrophyceae > Chlorodendrales > Chlorodendraceae > Tetraselmis > Tetraselmis chui. The sequence continues at coordinate 97,084 of JAPMLY010001206.1, forward strand.
AACCGCTGTAACCCCGAGCTTATCTGATCCTAGGAGGTCTTGAAAAGTTTCAGCCAATTCGGAGGACCAGGGCGACTGTGCTGCTTCGAGGCGTAATTCGTAGCGCGGGGGTCCTGTACGCAGAGGGCGGACGTCCTGTACAGGCGCATTTAATCGGTCCGGGCGTATCGCTCGGCCAATCGCACCGCGTCGGGTGTAGAGCCAAGCGGGGGTGCTAGCCGAAAGGCCACGATGCTCCAAGCGGGAGGTCCGACCCCTTCTTGCCTGCCTAGCCTGCCGGGGAAGAACAGGTCGCGGGACGCTGGGAAGTGCACGGTCTCGGTGGCCAGGCGGGCGAACGCGTGGTACCATGTTTTGTTTCGCCAGTAGGGGGCGATGACTGTTGCCTCGGCTTGAGCTTGTTCGAGTTTCGCGGCGAGTGCGGGTAGGGCCGACCAAGGGGGGTTGCAGTAGTTGTTCTCGCGTCTCCACGCCGAGTCGGGGAGGTGTAGGCAGTCGATGTCCTCGCACAAGGGGTCGCGCCAGCGGGCGTTGAAGCGTGGTAGCTGCGTGTTGAGCATAGACGCGAACCGGTCGATTGTATGCGGGCCCCACCGACGCTGGAGGTGTTTGAAGAGTTGAGGGTTTAGCTGCCAGTCTTCGGAGTCCAGTTCGCGGCTGAGCGTGTCGGCCCAGACGTTGGCGGCCGACCGGATGTAGCGTGGGCGGATGTGGATGTCGTTGGTGTCGAGTAGGAACCACAAACGCCGTAGCTCGGTCATCATGACGGGAGACCGGGAAGTTAGCTTGGTTAGGACGGCGACCACGGCAGTGTTGTCCTCGTGGAGGAGGACTTGTCGTCCTCGGAGTTGCGGGAGAAAGGTTTCGACCGCGTGCCGGACGGCCCGAAGCTCCTTCCACGTAATGTGTTGGAGGCGGTCGGTGGCGCTCCAAAACCCGCGGGCTTGGTAATTGGCGTCCTCGTTGAGGACGGCCCCCCATCCGTAGTCGCTCGAGTCCGCGTGCAAATAGGCGGTCTCGATGGGCTTGTAGATCGACCGGCCGTTGTGTTGGGAGGGTACCGTGCGCCACCACTCGAGGTCGCGCCGGAGTTGATGGGTGAGGCGCACGCGTCCCCCCCAACCGGTACGGGTAGCCAAAACGTTGTGGAGCTCGCGCAAAAAGAATCGGGCGGGCGCGATGGCGAGGTAGAGAAATTGCGCTTTTCCCGCGAAGGCTGCGAGTTGGCGTGTGGGTAGCCATCGTGCGTTGGACGCTGCCCGTCCGAGCAAGGACGAAGCGTGTTGTGCGAGGTGGTGCAGTTTTGCGAGTGGGGCGCGAAACTCGCCGCGGTGTAAATCCACCGTGAGGCCCAAGTGGTCGCCGACTTGCGTTGGCGTCCATACACCTTTCTTGGGGTTGCGCTGTAGGCCGAGGCTGTCGAGCAGGGCTTGGACGCGCTGCCGAAGTAAGAGTGCCTCGTCGTAAGTGTCCGCCAAGAAGAGGAAGTCGTCCATGTAGGGTAGTAGTCGAGTTCCTCGCCATCGCGCGTTTCGGAGGAAGCGCTTGGACGGGCGGCGTGGGCCGGCCGGTGTAGCTGCGGGCGTGGGAGGTGGTGGGCGGCGTAGGTGGTTCGTAAACACTTGCGTGAGTTTGCAAAAGTAGTAGGCGGAGCCCGACCACCCCATGGGGAGGCACGCGAGGCGCCATAAGGTGCCGCGGTAGTTGACCGTGAAGTAATCCCGGTCTTCCTCCCGGATGCCAAGGGTGTAGTACCCATCGGCGAGGTCGAGTGAGACGAAGTAGTCCCCCGGTCGAGATAGATGGCGGAGGTGCTTGAGGGTCTCGCAAGTCATGTTGAACGTCGAGCAGTAGCGGTTGAGTTCGCGAAGGTCGATAATCAAGCGCCATTGATTGCATCCGGGTTTTGGAACTAAGAACATCCGGGAGACGTAGCGTGGGTTCGTAGAGCGCTCCCACGCGCCGCAAGCCTCGAAGCGTGGTAGTTCCGAGTTGAGAAACTCGAGTTGGTCGGGTGTGGCGTCTAGCATGGAGATGCCATGGTTGAACGGCTTGGGACGTAGGCCGTGCTTGAACTTCACACGTACGCCGTGGCGGATCCAACTTAGGACTTGGCCGCTCGCGCCGATGCGCTCCCACTCCCGCCATTTTCGACGTACGCGGTGGCGCATGAAGGAAGATGTCGGGGAGCAGGAATCGGCGCGGCGGGCCACACCATCATTTCTTGCTTGGGGTTTTAGCCGAGTCGGTCGGCTTGGGTGGGAGGGTTGCTCGTGCCGCGGCTGCTGCTGCTGCGGCGGCCTTGCGTTTGTCGGCGGCGGCTTTGCGGCTCCGAGCGTCGGGGCCGTTGGGCTTGTCCGGTGTGACCTTCGCGAAAGCGGCGCCGGCGGCGGCCTTGCTGGCAGCGTGTAGGCTGACTTCAAGCGTGCGGTCGACGAAAGCTTGGCGTAGCGCGTCCAATGTGCCGGAGACCGCGGTAGGACGCGGTCGGCAGAAGCGTTCGTGTGCCAATTCGGCGAACACGCGGTCCGCATCCGTGCTCGTTTGTCCGCCCTTGGTGAGGCGGAGGAAGCCCAATCGAGTACGGGCGGCCTCCTCCGTCGCTGTGTGGGTGCGATGGCCCGCTCGGATGAGGGCAATCGCTGCCGCCTGCTCCGTAGGTAGAGGTGGGCCGTGCGACAACGTGTCCAAAGCCTCGCCAATTGCCGCGTTGGCGCAACTGTCGAAGAAGGCATAGCACCCGATGTGTAGGTACTCGTCGTATGCGGCTTGGGTGCGTTTGTCGCTTAGGGCACGGGCGGTGTCGTCCGTGAGAGTCCACAGACGTGGCTCCTCGACGTCGCGGGGGGGACGTTCGAGGCCGGCCGGGATGACTTCGCCGTAGTAGGTGAAGTCGACAAACTCGGCCGCGGAGGGGTCGGGTTCGTCGTCGAGCAGGTCGATAGGTGGCTCGGGGGCCTCCTTACCACCCTCCGTCGCTGTGGTCGCGTCGGTGGGAATGGACTGCTGTTGATAAGTAGTAGCGGGTGTGGCTGTCGGCTGTCGAAGCTGAGCGAGTAAGGCAGCGTTAGCCGCCAAAAACTGCTCAGTAATGCGTTGTTCCGATTCCAAAACCGCCGTACGAATCTGTTCGGCTGTGCGTTGTTCGAGTGAGGTAGCGTGAGGGTCGGCCGCTGCGGCGGATGTAGACTGCTCAGGCTGCATATTGGGGAACGGCGTAGCTGAACGAGGGGAAGTGTCGCGTGACGCTCGAGTGCGCATGGGACGAAAAGTAAGATTGACACCCTACTCGACTACGAGAGTCGAGACTGCATTCGCGCGAAGCCTAGATTGGCTGAGCGCGAAAGCAGAGAGTGCCTAGGCTCGTGGCTAGCTACGGCTTATAAGGCACGGGCTAGCTAGAGCTGACCGTTGGGGAAGTCGTTGGTCGTTGGCTGCGTCTAACTGTTTGGGCAAGGTGGTTGCCCTGCAGGTGAGCCGCGCCGATATTAACGGTAACAGTAACCGCTAGAGTTACTGTCCCGTACACATGATATTGGATATGCAAACCTCTAGATTCAAATCAATCTGACCATAAAACCATCACTGCACTTAAACCCAGATGAAGAGCTCACAAAAATATTACAAAGGAGGGGCGACCGGGCATTCAAGGCCTCTGTGCACCCATACAAGGATGATTGCTGTGCTAGGGTTTAGGCCGGGGCGTCTCATTTTCGGGTCTTATTTCCGGCCTCAGCGGATTCCTTTTTGACGTAGCCCTCCGGTGTGACGTCAAACATACCCATCCTAAACATCGCCCGCATCATCTTGGCCTCCAGCGCACGGTAGCCTTTCACCTTCCAGGAGGGCGCGCTGGAGAGGCAGGTGCAGGGGCACTGCAGCTCGTGCAGACCCTGGCAGAAGCAACGCGTGCATGTATTGGGGTACACGTTGCGGTACAACGAACTGGCGGCCTGCGACAAAAAAATTTGGGTAAAAGTAACAAAAAGTCAGCCCATAGTTTTTGCCTCAATGCCTGTCTACCATTTGAATTAAGACAAGAATACTATTGTGGACTACATCCGGACAGACAAAACCAAAGAAAAATAATACCTTTCTAATGCTGAAATATTGTCTTATTCCCGTCCTTCCGTATATTTTGCATCATGGTAAAGTCTTAATTAATCGCTTAATTGGGCGATCCACTTCTTATTGGTTGTTTTAGCCCCCCCCCATTGTTTTTTTGCCCCCCTTTTACAGAACTACTCTTGCACAATTCACTATTAAAGCAATGCAAATGACAAACTTTCCGTTCCTGAGCACTGCAGCAAGGCAACAACATTGCGACGAGGTTTAGGGTTTTATGGTATATTTGGAATATGGGGTTTAGGGCTTAGTGGGGAGATAGAGGGTGAGGCAACTAGCAGTACTTTATGAACAGGACATACATCCTGAAAAGGAAGTACCCCCCCCCACAGACAGACATTTTTTTGTAAATGAACGGTAGCAGGATTTTGCGCAGCAGTGCAGGAGATGAAAGGGTTACATCGGAGGGCGGCCTTACCTTGAGAACCGCCAAATTAGTTTTGTCGCCGGTGTCGGTGTCGCGCTCCATTTTGGCGAGCCGCTTGTAGTCATCCTATCAACGGGGCGGGGCGGGGGTGTGCTGAGGGAGCCTTGAATGCAGAGGGTCCATTAATTATATTGTATTGGCGCTTTTCCATTGATGTTATTGACTGATGATAGGAAAAGTGACTGTTCCTTATTATATGACAAGAATATTCGTAGTAGAGATTAAACAAATCGGGGATACCCCAAAAATTATTAGCATGACAAAAGGGGGAATGATGAAAAAATGGATTACAGGAAAACGAGATGAGCACGGACAGGGAAAATGGGAGGGGAAATGATGAGGTTTCAATTTTGTAACAACTATTACGTTAGCATTGTTATAATGAACCGTACGCAGTCCGTTGGTGCCACTCATCAGCTCCAAATATTCATTTTGGAAAGGTACATGTTTGTGCTTCCGTAAATTCGTCAACAATGGTAAAAAAATTCAGTTCATTTCATTGGCAAACAAACTCGCAATTTAAAATTGAAGTTGATTTATATAAATTTCTTTTATTAATTCGATCGCGGCTCAGGAACTCATGAGCAGCGCGTCATTGAGACACAGGAGTTCAGCGACATAATATCCTCACAATCGATTGTACTCATTTAATAATCATCTCAAAAAAGCACTCACTCCTTATCCCATCGTTGCTACGTGTCTGACGAGACAATATAGTACAAAAACAACGCGACACAAGATACCTTATAGATATCATACTAATTCATTCATTCACTTGTGTGTATGTCATACAACCGGATTTTTGTAAAAACAATAGGGGGGGCAGCACCAGGTCGTTTGTTGTCAGCGAATCACAACGGCCTTCGTTTGGCCACAACTTTCGAAAGGACTCCCAAGTATGGGCAGACCCCTCTAACTGCGGCTCCTGACCGTCCTCGTTCAATATCTGCCGCACACATGCGACGCCTCAAACACCTTCACATGACGCCAAATAGACAATATTTCAAAGAATTCGGCGCGACCGGAGTCGCACGAGAGCAGAGGTCAGGTAGGCCCGACCCGACCAGCACATGCTGATAAGTTGGGGCTAATCAGCGCCCTCGAGCGGCGGGAGCGGGCCGCGCATCGTGGAGATAGCGACATATATTTAAGTAAACTAGGGCTGTCGTGCACCCTGTGTATGCGTATTCACCCGATAGTGCGCCCCCCCCTTCGACATAGTATTTTTCATTTTTTTATCGTAGCGATAGACCATGTTTGTCCTAGTATGAATTTTATAATGTTGTCACTGAAAGAATTAAAAAAATGTACTGAAAGAATTTTAAAAAAGAATTAAAAAAACCCTAAACCTTAAATTATGTCCAACGGAAAGGGATGGACATGGAGCCCCCCCCCGGCGTAAAACCCTATTCTTAAGACCTAGATGGTAGTATTGGGTACGCCCTGAGATAAAATCTGATTTCTCGTTACTTATCGTAAATCGTTTTATTTCATTTCAAATAAGAATTCCCCGACAATGGCGATTGAAAAAATAAAAGGAATCGGGCGCTCATTTGTTAATTGAGGTGTTCACAATGTCATAGCTGCAATTGAATTGCCATAAATCCAAATGGAAATAAGCAAGACTAATACGAAGACATGTGACTAATGTGAGGAAGAAATGAAAATACACAAACAATGTGAAAACGGATAAAATGAACAATGTAAAGATGAATGTTATATCATAACGATAGCGACAACGTGCCAAACTAGACATTTGTTAATTAAGCCGTTAGCCCACTTTTAAAATCCTCAAAACACGACAGGAGGGGCGAAAAAGGGAAAGGGGGGCATGGGGGGGGGGGGGGGGGTAATATTGATGAAAAGGGCGCACTGACCGTCACCACTGTGTCGACCTTGGCCGTCAGCGCCTTCACCGACTCCGGCACTTGACGTATACTCGCCTCCAACACCTCCTTCGGCACCACCCGCCCCGTCACCTTCCCCCGCCGCTGCTCACCGCCGGGAGCCAACAGGCAGTTAAAAATGAATTAAAAAATATCAATCCTTTTTAAACAAGCAAATAGAGTAAACAAACAAATAAATAAACGAGCAAAAAAAGTGAGCAATAAGGCAAACAAGTCCATCGAAAAACATTTTTTTAAATTGAGGAAAACAAATGCGTATAACGAACACAAAAAAATTAAACAAACAATCAAAGGACTAAATAAATACACGTTTCTTTCTCTCGCCTGCAAAGAAAGTTACTTGTAATCAATTCAGAAATTCCAATAAATAAAAATGTGTAACAGCAATCGATTCCATGTAACTTTCTTCGGAAAAAATATGCAGACATTTCCAAAACTTCGTGGCAAAAAAACACAATGAAGCAAAATAAACAAAGCAAGCAAGAACATAAAGAAAGCAAGGAAACAAAATAAATCGAAAATGAGGGATACGAACGAACAAATCAAATACAAAACTAATGAATACAATGTTGACGTGAAAAGGTGACGATGAATAAAACAAACATGCCAAAAACAATCGCGCCTCCCCCCCCCCTCCCTTCTTTTCCTCCTAATTCCTGTCCGTATGTCCAAGAGGTACTTTTTTTCGTTCATACTCACAAAAAATAACAAACGAAAAGAAACTATATGTAATAATCACGCCATCAGAAACAAATTCGGTGTCCATCAAAACCAGCCATGCCTATCTCAGCCATACTATGCCATAATAATAGACAGCGGTCGGCGCTCACCTCGGCGCGCTGCAAGATGGTCTCCTTCTTGGCGTGCACGTGGAGGATGGCGATACGGTAGCGAGGGAACTCGGTGCGGATGCGGTCCATCAGCCCCGAATACCTGCAACATGCGCACAAACGGCCCGCGACGTCACAAACCCCCCTTCAGTCCTCTCCCCTCACTATGACACCACCAACCCCTACAACCCAACTGAGCCTCACAGCCAAAACAATTGCTTTATATTAGTCGGTGCGTCATTGTGTGCTCCACGTCGTATGAGCACAAGTGGTGCGGCCGTATGCGAGTAGCGTCAATAGTGAACATAGCGTCGATTTAAGTTACAAAAGCCTAAAAAGCGTTGTGTTTCTTAAGCCGTTTTAGGTCGCTGCCATTCAGAGATCGCCTTAATTCTGCTATCAGAAGGAAGGGAGGGGGACGAACCCAAGAAATATATATGTACATATTGAGAGGGAGAGAGAGAGAGAGAGAGAGAGAGAGAGAGAGAGAGAGAGAGATAGAGAGAGAGAGAGAGAGAGAGAGAGAGAAGGGGGGGGGGGGGGGGTAGGGTGAGGGGGGAGGGGGACCAGTCGACGTCGCGAAGGGAGCCGTCCACGAGGAGGTCCGCCCCGCTCATCAGTCCGAACTCGAACAGGACATCCGTAATCTGGGTGCTCTCCCGGTGCACCTGGGTCGCCGCGGACTCCGGCTGCGCGCATGCAACGCCGCATCTCAGAGCCCTCCACAGTAAATACTTTCCATAACCACCAAAGGAAACATGACTAAATAACATATACACAATCTTACACACACGATAACAGACGCACGTAAATGAGCACAAAATAACACACACACACACACGCACACGCAAGCACGCACAGATGGAAATAATTCTATGTAAAAACAACAACATAATTGCAAACTCGCACCAAATACATGCACAAAACTGTTTACGTGTATAATTAATCATACCCACACACATGTGAACAACACGCTATACGCAAACGGGCGATCACACACCTTAACAAATACATAAAAATATAAAACACACATACACTCACACACATAAGCACATGAAACATAGCTGAATAAGTACGCAAAGGCATATCCACACGGAAGGTACATAAATAGCTACACACATACATAAACATATATAATAAATCAAATGCACACAAAAGAAAAAACACCTGCAAACACAATTTCAAACAGACACACAAACAAACTAACAAACACATCACATACAAACATATAAACACACACACGCACACCATAAACAAACACACACGCACACCACACAGACAGACACGCACGCACGCACGCACACACACACACACACACATTACACGCATGCCATACGCAGATACACACGCACCAGCACGCACACACACACACACACACACACACACACACACACACACAAACCACACGCATACCAGACGCATACCAGACGCAAACACACACGCACAAGCAAGCACGCACACAAACACACAGACACACACACACACATACCACACACGCACACACCACAAGCGTACCACGCGCATACCATACGCAAACGCACACACACGCACGCACGCACACACACACACACACACACACACACACACACACACACACACATAAACACCACAGACACACCATACGCACATACATACACACACACCGCAGGCATAACACACGTACATCATACGCAAACACACACCCACACGCACGCACACACACACGCACACCACACATACACACACACACCACACGCACACACACACAAACACAACACGCACACCATACGCAAACACACACACACACACACACACAAACACAACACGCACACACACACACACACGCACACACACGCACACACGCACACGCACACACCACACAACACCCCTACTTTTCACTTTGAAGAGAGGGGAGAGGGAAGCACGTTCTCTGATTTGTATCCCGTTAGCTCCGGTAACTCGCTCTTCACCAGGTCCGGGTCAATCTTGATGAACATTCCCAACGGAAACGCACCCTGCGCGAGGTTGTCAGGGAGAAAAGGGGATTCAGGGGGAAAAGTGGGGGAAGAGGGGGCAGGGCGGGTTCAGTGAAGAGTATAAAATAAAGGAATAACTGTTGCGTCCGACACGGGCAACGCCCTTTCCCGATTGGCAACGCGTCAAGGAAGTCCCCGATCACCTGAGTGTAGAGAGTGGTCAGCACGTGGGACTTGCCCACCCCCATGGCGCCCTGCCCGTTCAGCAAATCAGCAGTCAGCTGCAATACTAATACATGGAGGTTTGTGAGGGGGGGGCTCCGCATATGCGTGTGTGTGTGTGCGTGGTTTATGTGCACATATTATATTACATCTAGTGTTTGTATTTCCTGGGCATCTGCATTTGTATGTGCGTGTCTTCGTGTGCGAGGGTTTGTGTGAGTGTGTTTGTGTGTGTCTGATAATGCGCATATCTTGTATTTATGTGTTCGTTTGGACTTGTTGTAGTCTTACATTCGTATTTGTGCGTTTGCGTAGTTGCGTACATGTACATGTTGGTTTGAGTGTTGTTTTGTACACGTGTACATGTACATTGTGTGTGCATACGTGTGTGTGTGTGTGTGTGTGTGTGTGTGTGACTCGATGTGTTTTGAGTTGATGATGTCTATGTGTTTGAGCTTTTCGTTTCGGTCTGTATGCGCGAGTGTTTATGTTTACATATTTGTGCGCAAGAATATTTGTAATTGTCTGTGTATGTGTGTGTATATGTGTATGTGTTTCGTTTATGTAATTGTGTGTGAATGATTGTAAATTTTGTGTCCGCATATTTGTGTATGTATATGTGTGTCCGTGTGTGGTTGAATTTGCGAATGCTTATTTCGTGAATAAGTAGTATGTTGTATTTGCGAAAACATTCGTGATCTCATAATTGTGCGTGTGCGTGTATGTGTATGTGTATGTGTATGTGTTTATGTATATGTGCGTGTGTGTGTATGTGTGTGTATGTGTTTTGTGTGTGTGTGTGTATGTGTATGTGTTTATGTATATGTGCGTGTGTGTGTGTATGTGTATGTGTTTTTGTGTGTGTGTGTGTGTGTGTGTGTGTGTGTGTGTGTATATTGCGCATTTGCGTGCATTAACACACCGCAGTGAAGACGATCCAGGGCCGCCGTGTCTCTGCTTCGCCACACGTGGGTGCGCCTCTCTGACCAGACAGCACGCCTGCGAGTTTACGCGAGACTTGTAAGCAAACCCAATAATGGAGTGAAAAGAGGCGCCGCAGCACCGCACAGCGACGTCTGCTCTGCGCACGTTTGATGATGGCATCCTGGAGTAGCTGTCGGCTGTGCACGGGGTTACGGTGGTAGCTGTAGTCCAGCTTTCCACGGGCCTGGCCGAAGGCGCCCACGAAAGACGGCGCATTCTCATTCTCTCCTGCTCAGCGCAAGTACAGGTACCCGTACCGAACCATAAGCACACAGCACCGACAACGACCCTTCGCCGGAAACAGGCGCACAGACGGCCGTGGGCTGACGAGACAGTTGGTGCCAAGCACTCGCACAGCAGGTGTCCCAGTGGAGGTAGAAGCGGAAAGGTGCAAGGGCGAGTGGGCGAGTGAGCGCGCGCACCAGAGAAGTAATTCTCCGACGTCGTCTCTGTCCAGTCGTACGGCTTGGACGCCTGTGTACAGAGGTATGGTCATATCAGTCGCCGTGTTGACTGTAAGTTGTCCAAGAAATGAACTATGGCAGTGTTAGTAGCCTATTCACTGGTAGGGCGAAACCGGCGTTGATCGTGCTACAGCCGTTAAGGACGGGTACTCTATCAATAATAAAGTTGCGGGGAGTACCGATATTGGAGGGAAGGGGATTCACCGACGGCGGCCAGTGGTGGGGGAGGGGGGCGACGGCGGGCGAAAGCTGGGCCGCCCATGACGCAGCTTGGCCGCAACGCGCACGCGTGCTAGATCCCGGCACTGGGTCACCACCGTCCCCCGCCATCAACGTACAGAAGAAGGACGTCACAAGAGGGTTGACAAGCGGCAATACGGCGGTGAAGACTGTACGATCTCGAGCTCTCTGAAGAATAAAAACTGTATATGGACATCTTGTTTTTGACACCCGCCGAAACTTCGTCCGGGCGGGTATTCGCTGCGAGAAGTATTCGCTACATTATTGCGGCCTGCGCGACAGCCGGAATTCAAGTTTTACAAAGAAAACAGTGAAATCCGGCAGCATTAAAGAGGAATGAATTAATAAGATCAGAGGACTTCGTAAAATTATTCATAATGCTATCTCAATTTATGAAGACAGCAAAAGATGCCGTCAAATGAGATTACTTTCAAAAGCGGTGAAAAAGCGTCCAAAGAAATAAAACAAAAAAGTACATGCCGGCAGGGCAGGAAAACTGGCAACAGCATCAGCACAGTCACCCTGCAGAGCATCACGAATAAGGCTAGGAACTAAGCGTGCCATGCGAAAAAAATGAGACGCGTTGCAAGAACTCTCGGCGTACATCTTTTGGTAGGAAACTAAGAAAAGGTTCTTAGATAAGGCCGGTTCTTAGATGAACTTTGCCACCATTCGCGAAAGATGAGATGTTAGGAAACTAAGAAACACAACATGTATACTAATATACGGACGGGCGGACCAAGAGCTTCATACCGGAGTAAGACTCGCGGCGAAGAAATCGAGCCGAAGGAGCACGCATCCCTGGAAAATATTGAGGAGAAACCAAAAACACCAAATATAAAAGCATGCCAAACGCAAGCGGTGACTAGCAGTCCCTATCTTCGAGAGCAAAAGGGCGGTAGTACTTATCATGCTCATCAATGCGGACAAGGCGTATTACACACCTCCACAAAAATCCGGAAAATATTTCGCACCTTCGCAAGAAGAAAATTTAACCATGCGTCGATTTTATTGACAAATCTCCTGAAATCCTAGGCAATGCTTATGCGCGCAAAATGGAATGCGCCGACGACTACGAGGGGCGAATTCGAGCCCTGCCGGGCTTGTGTACTTGGGGTTATCGCGCCCGCACCCGTGCGACACTCTTTTTCAAACTATCGCCGTGCTGGTTGGACGTAAAGAGTAACGGGCGCACAACGCCGCAATATGAATGTTGATGCGACGGTTGCGCAAATATAATGCATAGGCGACGGAGGGAGGAGGTGTTGGGCAGGCCGCTGCGGGGAAAACGCACGAAATCGCGTATGTAGACTTACCACATATGTGCGCACAACCCAAGGGCAAGCCGCTTTCGGCCACAATGTTCAAGTAATCATAACTTGCTAATATATGGTCAACATTTTTAATAACAGGTACCGTTGGACGCGTCTTTTCAATGCGCGTCGATTGCATGTACTCCGGAGTTCAAATTCTACAATTCGATTTGTTATGAATTATTTTGATTTACGAATTATTCCGGCAAAGCTGAGTCGCAGTGCCAAGCAACACCCATCGAATTCGGCTCACCTCATGAGGCGATTTGAGCGGGGTTTGTCGATACATGTTTACCAATTCTTCATTCCTATTGACTTCCGAGCCTAATTCCCGACGCGTGCCACGCGTGGGGCGGGTGTGGTTGGCACAAGCATATACCCAAGCATTACAAACAGCACCGTCAACGTTATGCGTCCCTAACGGCCCAATTGGACCTCGCCCCTCCCATGAACCGATCGCCTTCGCATGTTTATAGCGTGCAGTTTATCCAAACCTGCGTCATGTGCGTTTTTGCTCGCTTGCTTTCCAAAAACATCACCCGTGCTAGCGGCGTGAACTTCCGTGCTCTATTCACACACAAGCAAACCAAACCTCGCGCATTGAACACGGCACCCACGCCTCCAAACCCCCTCCAAAAACCCCCCAAAAATACGGTTATGTGGAACACATAGTAATATGCAGCTTGGTATGAGCGCTTGAGAAATGCCCAAGCGTGGCGCTCAGAATGACGTGTGTAGTTCAGACAATTTCCCGGGAGTTTATGGGCTTAATTCGACAAACTCCACCGACAACACCCGCTTTAAGCTGTAGTCTAATCAGCCCGAATGACGGCTTACTGCTTGCTTCTCGGCTCTCCTAAAATTAGGTGGTACTCGGGTATCGTCGTGCTTGACGTGGTGAGAGGGGAGCGTGTTCTTGACTAGCTTATGCTTAACATAATTTATGTCCGGACGTTTGTGGAGAAGTGTACTAGAACGGCCTAAAGTCCGGGCATCGGCATCAGATTTCTCTTGTTGAGTAGCAGCCGCAAGTCTACGCGGCATACGCACATGGCATGCCCCTATCGGCACATACTCTAGAGGTCGTGCATGCAGCCGGCTACTAGTGAAAATCTACAATTCCCACAATCAAATGCGAATAATGCAGACTTGAGCAGTCAACAGTCAAACCATACCACACCATCCGGACGGGGCATGGGCATTGGAGGTACTAGATTGAATGTGGCGCATCTCCAACCGTAAATGCCGACCCTTCATTGCCCCAACCCGCAAAATTATGAGCTCCTACTCCAAAACATGCACCAACTATACGAAGTGGGCATGTACTTAGATTGCATTCCACGACCGGGGGCGACGAGGACTGTGGCGCATAAACATGGAAGTAGCACTACGCTCCGCACTCATGGCAGCCGCACCACTTACTGAGTCCGACCCTTACATATGAAAATATCATTGGGCCCCATATCAACGCGGGCACGACCTCACGTGGCATGCCATCTCCGGGGGTAAGCGCGAAAACCGATGGGGTGCATACACGTTCATAACCATGCGCCGGAACTCTGAACCACGACTCCCACGACTCATGAGTATGGAAGAAGACCACCAATGCATTTCGCCCGTACGGGAAATAACGCGCGTGTAATCCGGCAGGGAAGCACCACAAAACGCCAACAATAAGTTAACAAATTAGCGCCCCCAAAACGTACGTGAAATTCCACGCTCAAAATAGTCCACCTTCAATTGCAACGAAGAGTCCCAATAACCATATTCTTACATGTTAAATACGTGAGCGTATCTTCGCTGAAACGCCCGCCGTAAAGAGAAACAAAGCACTTAATCTTGTAAAACTAAGCATCACGTATCGTTTACGAGGACGCTTATTGGAGCTTCCTCACCGTCATGAAGATGACAACGTACATGATTTCCAGCGCGGTCTTAGACCTTTGATCCACAAGGAGGTTGCCGTGAAGAACCCTAAGACCCTACACGAGGCGATTCAAGCAGCGTTATAAGCGGAAGCATTAGAGACTAAAATTGAGACGACCCGGCGCTCGACGAGCGGGCTGAATGTCATCGACGAGGATAGTGACATGTCAAAGGTAGTTGAAAAGGTCGACAGTGAGTCGGAGGAAGATTCGCACGAAGAGATTGACGAAAACCATGGGAGATGTAGGAGATTTGAAGCCTTACTCTGGAGGAGGTTGTCAAATTTAAGGAGGGCAATAGCTTCATTTGCCACAAGAGAGGACACATCGCTATCGAATGCCCACACATGAAGAGCAATAAGAAGAACAACCGAATGAGGAAACCCCGGCCGGGAAAGTAAGACCTGAGTCGGCAGCGCGCGGCAAGCTACATGGCGAGGTTTTGTCTCCTATAGCGACTCATGATGAGAACCGGACATAAGAAGTACGAGACCCGTAACCTCAAACGTCATTGAGGCCAGTCTTCATGAGGAAGGATTTTAGCGACTAGATGATGAATTGGGGGTATTTCTTAAAGTCCTCTCAACCAACGGATCTTTCGAATAAAGGCGATGTTCATGTAGCTACCAACATGTACTTGTAAAAAATGTAAAACTTAGCGCTTGAGATCATGAAATCCTATATTAACCTAAGCGGCTTTTTTAAAACAAAACTTACCAACCGATCCCGAATGGTAACTATGGCGAAAATTACCAGCCGGTCCGAATATTAAGGTTCGCCGGCCAAGTATATATGTACAGTCTATAGTAATTCTATTTGCGTCGTCGTCCATTGTACTTATCGTAATATGATACAAGTACATGGATCGCTAGTCGCTACCGCGATCACCACCGCATCGCCCATGGTGCCTCACTGCCATGCCTTACTCTACCGGGGTCTCATGAGATTACATACGGATATCACCACCCTACACTCTAGACTAGAGTTTGATGGCAAGCTCAAGCCTCCCTCAAAGATGCCCGGTGCCGATGTAGAGTGTGAGGTGGTATAGAGTGCGGGCTCACGCGGACGGACCTTCGAGCCCGCCGAGCCTTGGGTACTAGCCGATCCGCCCGAGAAAGCCCCCTACCGAAGGCGGGTGTCGTGCTTGCGAGATAGAGATCTTTACATATTGAGGTTTGAAGCGACTCGAGCCATGCGCCGAAAGGTTCGTGTTGTGAAAAGCGACCGGCCAAGGTTGGCTGCCTAATTTTCTGTTTTGTTCGTAGTACTCTTAAGTTGTTACCAAAGACTGAATTTCTTATGTGAACAGTGCATGTAGGGGTGCCGCAGTTTGAAAAGTGTTTCTTTCTTGGAAGGCTTAAATATGTTTTCAACATTTCAGATTTATTGGCTATTTGAACATCGGCTTAAGATGGAGCTAGCGATAATGACGGCCTTAATTCTCATCGAGTGGCGGAGGATTTTTGATGTCATGCGCGCCCATTTTAGGAGAGAGATCTAACGAAGTACTTGAGAATTTGGCTAAATGCGCCATTTAACGAATGAGAAGATTTTCTGGGCCACTATTTGCGGAGAAAATTATTCTATCCCCATGTGAGAGCGGTCATATTAGTTCAAAAATGGAGAACGGCACCGTATTTTAAGTTGATACGGAATTTCCGACTTACCGATGAGCTAGCATCAGCGGAGCACGTGTTTACGTGCCCTACGAACAACGAAATAGAAGGACGACGGCAAGATGTTGAACCGACAAGATGGGCGACCCAAGTCTACATGGACGATATCGATCGAGTCCGATTCTTGCCGCAATACCTTCATGGGTTTGTCCATAAGCCCTAAACCATAAACCCTAAAAATCCCCCGAAGCCTAACTAGACTCACTCGACGACTCTTGTTAATGACGCCCGACGAGTGCTACTGAAAAGGGAGGAAGCTAGCATGACTTGGTTTCCTTATGGCAAGCAAGAAATCGCGGATGCGACCACGGAACGCATAGCAACTCCAACTACTCTTACAAAGACGACTAGATTTAAGGTGCGCGAAACAAATTGAAATTGAAATTGTTTACAACATATACCGTATGCGCCGGTTTACACCAAACACCGTGCGCGCCGGTTGCTGTCTCTGGGCCCTCCCAACTATGCCATACAGGGAACTTGCAAGGCAGGGCTAGACCGTTAACCACCTTAATCCAACCTCTCCATGGGCTTTCGGGAGTTTTAATCCCCCCTGGGGAGTGTGCAGTGCGGATTGAGGACACCGTGCATTCAGGTGCGTGCGAAGGTGCAGTGTGCGGAGGCGCGGCGAGAGGAATTGCGGGATTTGATGCGGTATATGAGTAGGAGATCATGAAGCCATTTGACAGTATGCGTGTGGAGTTGTGCAAGGATGCGAGTTGTGTCGAGTCGTGCTTTGGAGATGAGTTTGTCGGGGGGGTCAGTGCGGGCGGTAAGTAGAGAGGTGAGACTTGCGATGGTGGATGAGTGCGGTGTACCCGTGCGGCTCATGACTATGGGAAGGATGTCGACCTCGGTACCTGGCCAATGGTTACGGATGGCATTTGCGAGGGGTGTGTATTTGGCTCGAATCAAATGGGTTGTATGGGATAAGTTGTGGTCTAATCAGTACTTCCATTCCCCTATCTGAATTTTCTTAATAGATGAGTATCGGCGGCGACCGTTTGTGTGGCCGACGAATCGAGGTTCGAGGAGGCGGATGAAATCGGGTTTGTGTGCCGGGGGTCGTAGCGCAGGGGGGAGAATCTCAGGGGGGAGGACGGTGGGGCATGAGGTTAGGGAGTCGGGCGAGAGACCTTCGTCGGCAGCAACAAGGCGGGTGGGCATGTGGGTGGGTGGGGGGGTGACAATCAAGAGGGGTGTGGGGGGGAGTGGGGGAATCGAATGATTTGATGGGTTTGTTACCGAAGTCTGCAGTGATGGTTTCCCAACGTCCTCCGTTGTGGCGTTCCAGGAGGGAGAGTAGGAGTTGCAGCGCGCTGTTGTGACGGTCCTATCTCATGCCAGACATGGTGGGGCAGTTACCGGCCATGTGGCCGTTGCTAGTGAATTGGCCACATAGGGGGCAGCGCAGGGTGGGATTGTGTGTGAGAAGGCGGGTGTTGTGGACTCCCCACATGAATTCTTGCTTGTGGGTGAATTAGATATTTGTGAGGGTTGTATGTTTTTTGTGGAAAGAGAAGTCGGCGCCGTCCTCCGCGGCGCGGGCGAGGAGGGCACCGTGTTTGGATGTTTGCGAGAGGGGTGTGTGTGTGTGTGTGTTTGGTGATGTAGGTGTGAGCGTCAGCTTTGAGGTTGGTGTATATGTAGGGTATGGGTTCCCCTAGGGTTTGTGGAATGAGGGTGTATGGCCAGGTCCAATGGCCTATCGTGACCTCTGAACCTGTGGTGTATGTAGTGTCGGGTGGGTGACCATCCGCGACTTGGTTAGCTAGAGTGTCTGCGGGGTCGTTACCTAGGGAGTGGTTGTGTGCTTTAATTTTGCCGAGTTGTGTGCGGATGCCTGCGTCGCAGCGGGTTTGGAGGGTGTGTGTGATGGATAGGAGGGTGTCGCGGTGGATGTTGTGTCTGTAAGCGGATGGGCAGTTTAGGTATCCTTGTATGAGGCGGAGGGAGCACGCACTGTCTGTAAGGAGGTGGATGCGGCCAAGTTGGAGGCCTATGTCCATGCCAGCCAATTCAGCGCGATTTATTGTGTGCGAGGGAGGGGTAGAGGTCACCAGGATTTTGATGCGGGTGTCCGAGGCGGGGTGGGTGGCTGCTGCTCCTAGAGGGGACGAGCCTCCTTTTTTCGAGCCGTCTGTGTATACAAAGTCCTGCCAATTCCAAGCAAGAGTGCCTCTGGTGGGGGCGTATGTAAGTTGCATGCGTTCCGGGAGGGGATATGTGATGGGTGAGTTGGGTTTGGAGGGAGGTGGTATATGCATGCCGAGTGTGGTGAGTAGGTGTCGAAGAGGTGAGGAGGAGGGGTGGTGATGGTGGGGTTGGGGAGGTGAGTGTCGTAGATAGACTCGAGAGTGTTGTGGAGTGCGGTCATGGCTGTGTGTGATGGGAGGGTGGAGAGTGCGAGGGGGTTTGCGACGAGGTAGATGTCGACCATCCATCGTGTGCCGAATGGGGTAGAAGTTGGTATGCATGTGTGTTGGTCGGGGGGTAGGAAGGTGTTCGCGTCATTGGGGAGGGTGTAGAGGTGGTGGGTGTATGGGGAGTTGATGTATTTGGAATTGCGGTAGGGTGTGTGTTCCCATTGGGGGAGTATGAGGATGGTTGCGCTGGGTGTGTGGGAGGCTGTGAGGTGTGCGCTGGTGATTGCGTGTTCCATGGCGCGGCGCATGCATTCGTGGTCGTATTCGGGGTTAGCGATGTTGGTGCCGTGCCATGTGTGTGGGGCATTGCTGCCACTAGATGAGAAGACTACGTCTTCGGGGTATAGGGAGTGGTAAGTGTGAGAGTGGAGTGATTTATTGAGGGGGTCGGAGTAGAGTTATGTTTGGATGTGGAACGTGTGGCGGAGGGCTGTGAGGAGGTCTTCTCTAGTGGCCCATCTATTACGGGTGATGGTGGCGGGTGTGGGTGAGATGATTTCGGATCGGGAGCCTAGGCGAGTGAGGAGGTGGTAGATCTCTTCTTCGAACGTGTGCTGTGAGAGGTCAGGGCGGAAGAGTTGGAATATGTGGCGGACCCGGGGGCCGTTAAGGGTAGTGACCGCGCGTCCGTCGGGAGTGCATATAACGGTGGTGTCGTGTAGTGATGGGTGTGTGTGGATGGCGAATTTACCGGTAGGGAGCATGTCTAGGTCGGGGTGGATGGGGTCGTGGTTGGATGAGATTAGAGGGTGTGACCAAGGAGGGGGTCCGGGTTCTTGCAGAATGGGCGTGGTGGAGGGGACAAAGCCGGAGTTAAATGCGGTGAGGGCGGTGGGGCCGTAGGGGGTCTCACTGATGGTGTCGTATAGTTGTAGGCATGGTGCCCACTGGACCTCGTGGAGGCGGGTGAGGTCGTGTTGTTGTCCGCGGGCACACCAATCGCACTGCCATGAGGCGGGTCCTTGAACTCGGCGGCATTGGGAGTGGACGGCAAAGTGCGGGCATGTGTAGCAGGTGGAGGTGGGTTATGTGTGCAGTGGGTCGTGGCATATGGAGCAGGCGGCGGGGGAGGGGGTGGGGAGGCATACTGATGTGGGGGTGAAGGAGATGAGGCGGAAGCCGTCGTCGAGTTGGAGTTGTGTGTCCCATTCCGTGAGGTGTTCCGGGGCCCATTCAACCATGTACTGAGTTTAGCCGTATTCTGTGTCCTTGTGTTTGGAAATGATGCGCGTAACGTCGCACGGGGGGCAGTGGTGGTCTGAGGGGGTGAGGAATTCGGTGTCTATGTGTGTGGTGGGTGCAGTGGGGGTGGAGTTATTGGTGCGGGAGGTGTAGATGCCGGAGGAGAGGGGGGGGGGGGGGGCGGGGGAGGTGTGGGGAAAGGAGGGGAGTCCATGAGGGGTGGACGGTGGTGCGGGGGATGCTTGCTTGGGGGTGAGGCCTGTGATGGGGAGGTGGTTGTGGATAGTGCTGGAGGGTTCGGTGAGGATTGCGGCGAGGAGGCGAATGGGGACTGAAATTGGGGTGGTGGACCCCGTGAATTTGGAGATGGATTTGCAGGATTTGAGTATGAAGGAGGAGGGGGTGGCGCGGAGGAGGACTTGTGGCCATGTGGCGATGTTATTTTCCAGAGGGGGGTGAGTCGGGGGAGGAGGGAGGCGTGTGTTTTGCGGGGAGAGAAATCGCAGTAGGCTTGCTTATATGTGTGAGGGTCGGTGATGTGTGTGGCTTTATCTCGGAGTGAGGCAAGGAGTGTGTTGTCGGGTGAAGTGGGCGCGGATTGTGGAAGCAATAGGGTTGGTGAGGGAGAGAGGAGGAATGTTGTGAAACAGAGTACCGGCGTCGCGTTGAGCTCTTACTAAGCATTTGAGTGTGGGTGGGGTGTAGCGGGTGGACATGATGGATTCAGTGGGCCAGTGGGAGTATGTGGTGGAGATGGTGCGGATGAGTGCGCGGGCCATGTGGCCTGGATATCCTGAGTTGGTCATGATTTTATGTAGGTAACAAACAGTAAGTTGGGCTGCGTGGGCTTTGAGAGATGGGAGGCCGTATCCTAGGTCTGAGGTAGGGCGGTGGAGGGCGGTGCGGGGGAGGTTACGTACCGAGGAGACGGCGGAGCGGAGTGCGCGGCATATTTGTCCTTCGAGGGTGTCGAGTAGGGAGTCGGTGAAGAGGCCGAGCTGGAGGGTGAAGTGTTTGCCGATGAGGAGTCGACGGATGACCCTGATTCTGCGGAATTGTGTTAGTGGGAAGGTGGATAGGGCGGTGAAGAGGGATGCGGTAGTGCGCTTTAGTTCGTTCCAGTGTTTGATGAAGGTGAGGGAGGTGTTAAGTTCTACCCCGAGGACGCGGTATGTGTCCGAGGGCCCTATGGAGGGGATGGGGGCCGGGACGGAGTTGATGGTGATGAACTGAGTTTGGAGGCGGGATGCGAGGGGGGCAATGTTGGCAAGGGAGAGGGCGTTGCCTGAGCGCCAAAGGGCGCCGGTGATGCAGCATTTTCGGATGTTGACGGTCATACCTGTGTAGGCGCTGAAGCGGGAGAGCTTCCGGAGTTGGATGGCCATGTTGGGGGTCGAGCCCGTGGCGAGGCTGAGGTCGTCGGCGAAGCCGTGTCCTAGGTAAGTGGCTGTGGGTTCTGTGGGGTCGAAGTTAGTGGCAGGAGGGCTTGGGCGATAGCCCCGGCTGCCCACCGTGAGCCATCGAAGGAAGGGTTCAAGGAAGAGTGTGCATTGCAGTTGATGCTTAATCTTTAATTTTTATGGGTTATGCGGAGGCTTATCGCAAGGGGAGCGCCTAGGGTACGAGTCCTTGTAACGACGAAGACCAACTCCCGAATCTCATCCACAAGGGTAAGGGTAGTATCAAAGGGTAGAAATTAGATTCTTTATGCAACAAGTGCCGATAAATCGGCTGCTGTCTCAAGGCATTCCCAATGCTGCCATCTAGGTCTTAAGGACATGGTTTGACGCCGGGAGTCTTCTTATCCATCCATCTCCGTCGGGAGTCACAACATGATATAAATCATACATGGATAGACATGGTCGATCGCTACGACGATAGAATATGAAAATATACTATGTCGCTATCTTCACGATGCACGGCCCGCTCCCGCCGCTCGAGGGTATTGATCATCCAAGACGGTTAGCGTGGGTGGGTCGAGTCGGGCATGCATGACTTAGGCTCCTCTGCGACTCTTGTCGTACCTTAGATGGGGGAAAGGCAAGCGAAAACTCCCCTCGCACAGGTCGTCGTCGTAGGCCCCGGCACGATCCACACACACCCTCGTCCGAGATAGTAGCCGCTCTTCCCGTCGCGACTCGTCTCCTAGCCTAGGCTTCCCCCTCCCTTTGGGGCAGGGGGAGAAAACCATAGCCACAATTGGTTGCCGTTTGTCGCTCCTTCCAGCGCGTCCGTCCTGTCCCGGGCAGCATCCAATTGTTTCCGACAGCGGCTGATCCGTACAATGCCGCCCGTACCCCCCCTTGTGGTTTATGCGGTGAGGGGGACGCCGTGGACGGTGGGGACTCGCAAAAACCCTAGCACACCGCTTGAGGCATCCTACCATCGGTGGTGGGTATCGACAAGAGGAGAGGATGGGTGGGAAGGTAGGATGGAGGCTCCGACCTGAAAAGGTGCCGGGTACGGACGTTGTAACCGAAACCCTCCGTACGCGGTTTTTCTAGCGGCGACCGATCTAATGTCAGCGTCGCCATACCGTGCCGCTCCTCTCGCCGCGGCTATCCTCCTCACTGCTGATGTCGAGTTCTACCCCCTAGATGGGTATGCTCGACCTTGGGAGTGTTGGTCGACGTCGAGCGAGCGCCCTTCCCTTGTGCTGCTCCCCGGTTGTCCACCGCCAACTTTAACACCCGCATCCCACCGCTAATTCGTCCGTGTCCTTCTTGCCAAAAACTATTCACACGTACCACCCCCGCCTCCTTATCGGGAGAGCATTTGTGAGCATTCAGTCGCGAAAAAACATATCGGAGTGGCCAAGCGGGAAATCTTAGTGCGGGGGTACGGATACTTTGATTTCCATAACCCTCCGTACATGGCTTCCCGATATTTGTTGATCACGCGGATCGTAGCTGACGGTACCTCGTTTAGTCCCCTACCTTGAAAAGTCCAGCAAGGCTACATGGTTACCAGCGACCATTGCGTGGAGGTAGAGGTAGGCACCGACGGGCCTGCGAGCGCACCCCTCTCCGGGGCCGCCGCCGCTACGCGGCCGGCGGGCGCCATAAAGGGGTACCATAGATGAGGACTTTTCGGGTTGTATTCGGGCACATGCTCTCTCTAGTTCCTCCGTAGCGACACGATACACGACCGGGCTGAACACCTTTTGGATGGTTGGGTCCTCGACCATGCCAAAGTTAGCTCCGTCAAGAGCCATACGAGCGCGACGGATCTGGCTCGCTTCCACTAATTATCGGGCTTGGCGGTGGGCAGCTCGGCGATGAAGGTCTCCGTCCTAAAGGTGGGTCGCTGATTGTCGATGCCGCTGATTGTAGCGGTTTCGCCGACGTCGGGAACCACCGCGATCACGACCGCGACCAACAGAACGTCGCGACAAAGGGGCATTAGGACGCGCGCGACGGAGCTCACCACCATCATCGTCACGCATGAGGTTGTCGACGCGAAAGAGCCCATCTTCACCGTTAGCCGAGAGCCAAAGTTGTACTCGACGTTGAACAAGGGAGCGGACACGGGCAGAGGACGTGCCCGGGAAAGGGATGAGGAGGAGACCATTTTGAAGGTGAATAGCTAGAAAGGCACCAACAACACGGGGATCACGAGAGGAAAGGGAGGTAGCATAGTCGAGGGTTTCAGAAAGGGCCGAACTATTTTCCTCGCGCGCTGTCACGCAAACTCCCCGGGATGACGTGACAGGTCGGTAGGTAAGGAGGCTTTCGACAACATCATGGGAGGAGCACCACGCCGCAAGAGCAGCAGCACGGGGGGGGGGGGGGGGGGGGGGGGAGGGGGGGGAGGGTCACGAAGGACAACCTCACGTCGGAGCCCAGCAGCGGAGGAAGGCATAAACGCCCGCCCTACAGGTGTGGGCGGTGCAGTAGGTGGGACCGGGACATAGGGTATTGAGTGTGGATGGAGAGGAGTGAAGGGGGTGGAGGACCATGGGGGTGATCACAACTGGCATATGGCTGGTTAGCAGACCGGTGAAAGGGGGAGGGGGTAGAGGAGGCCCCAAGGCGGAGGAAGGAGCTAGAAAGGGAGTGACTACCCCGGGCACAGATGGAACATATGGAGGATTAAGGGGGCGGACGTTGCTTGCACGTTGAGAGGCAGCCGGGTGGCAAACAAAAACCGGGGAGGCCACACAATGTGGACAAGGAGCTGAGCGAGGACGGGCGCGTGCAGTCGACAACCGGACGGTGCCATTAGCGCAGAGAGAGAAGGAAGACAGGTGGGAGGTCACAAGCTGAAGGGCTTGGCAGCGGTGAGCTTGTGCATAGGCGCAGTTTCTATCCATGAATAGATTAGTGTGGCAAACTAAATTAGAGCGTAAGTTGCGGGTTGGCATGGTTGGCATGTGTAACATTGGCCCTTAGACGGGAAAGCACACTATCAGCATCCACACTCGTATACCGCTCGCCTTGCACCGTCTTCCCACTAGGCACACACTTGAAGGGCTCCTCTAGCGCCGATGTACTCGCGTCGGGCACCCGGAATGGCGGCGATATCTCCCGCATAGTAATAGTCCCATGCGCACTACCAACGCTACGCACACCGTAAGCACTAGCACCACGCACAACGTAAGAACCATCACCGTCCATACGTACTCCTCCACCGCTACACACCACTCTAGGAGCAACACCAAGGAAACATGCACCGCCCGCACGGCCGCACCTCTCGGAGCAACAATAGCAGCCATGCGCATACCCCCCGCACCAACATCATCATCATACACATCACCAATACTACTCCTATTCGCACGCGCACAACCAACACCGTGCACACTATCAACACCTCTAGCGGCAACAATAACAACTATACGTATACCACCAGCCCCTCCAAGAGCAACGACAACAAGAGTCATACGCGCATCCCCAACACCACTCATATCACCAACACCAACACCACGCGCACCACCAACACCACGGACACCACCAACGCCGCCGACAGCAGCAACACTACCTAGACGTAAACCGCCAGCACCTCTAGGAGCACCAACAACAGCCATACGCGCATCACCTGCACCGCGCACACCACCCAAACCTCCAAAGCAACAAGAACAGCGAGACGCGCAACATCATCACCACGCACACCACGTGCACATCCAAAAGCAGCAACAAGAGCTAGAAGTACACCGCTAGCACAGTCAAGAAAAGCATAAGCTACCATACGCGCATTATTAACATCACACACACCACTAGCACCTCTATTAGCAGCAGCATCAGCAGGACGCGCATCACCAACACCACGCACACCACCAACACTTCCAAGAGCAGCAACACCAGCTAGACGTACACCGCCAATGCCGCCAAAAAAATCATTAGCAGCCATGCGCACTACCCCAAGACCAACACCACTCGCACCACCAAGAGCAGCCACCCGTCATGCGCGCACCACCAGCGCCATACACACCACCGGCGCCTTCAGCAACATTTGCATGAGCTTGACGGACGCCCCCATCGCCACCCACACCACATGCACTAGCACCACTGCCGGCCCTAACACCAGCCATACGCACACCACGAGCACCACACACACCACATGTACCAGCGCTAGCACCAATCATACGCATACCACCGACACTACGCACACCACCCCGACCGGGACGCCTCATAAGATGTCGAGCAACAACATACGCACACACAGCCCGGACGAAGAAGGCTAAGGACATGTTAGCGGGAGAGAGGGGAAATTAGCCGAAGGGCATATATGACCGGCAACGTGGGAGCGGGAAACAAGAGAGAGGGGGAGAGACGAAGGGCACCGAGCGGCATGGGTGTTAGCACTAGCATTGCATTACCTAGTGCTCATGTACAAGGTAGTTAGTCCTTATCTTAGTACTTAATCTTGCACTAATATCGGTACTCTATTTCCCCGTTAGTGGCGGTCGGCCGGCCTTGCTGGTGCCTGTGCCGGCCGCCATCTATCAGTTTCCACTTCCCTTGTCCCCCCTAATGGCCCCCTAGCGAGGCCGGCTCGACTACCCGTGTAACCATTGTATGTCCAACTCTAACATGTTATGCCCCCCCCTTAACGTTACCCGGGATAGATAGACCTCCGAAATACGGCAGGCCTAAGCAAGATACTCGCTAATAAGTCAATACCGACGCTAGCCGCCCAAGGTCCCCCGTGGCCGTCCAAGGCTAGCAGTACCGCCTCGGCCACCCAAGGAGAAGAACGTGCATCCTAGATACTCGCTAAAACTAGCACTACCGACTCCGGCAGCCCGAGGTCTCATATGGCCGCCCAAGGTTGGATGTCTACTCCATCTTGCTCACAGCTCACCGATGCTATCGACCGGATCCGGCTTCAAATCAATTTCAAACCGATTCGCGAAAATTCGGGCCCCGCGTACTTTAAATAGTACTGGTTTTATTATTTCCCAAGGCAACGCCGCAACGCTCATTTGACTTACCGAGGTTCTAAGTTCTAACCTTGCCCACGGCGAAGGGGGGGAGTCGACACGATAACGCCCGACTATTACTTTCAAGTGCCTACACGTTGTTGGAAGCCATGTTGGCTTTTCCCCTTCCTTGCCAGTCTTTCTCATGCGATAGCTAATTCGCCTATGGACGGGTTTCCCCGCTACGTGCCAGACTAATACTTTACGCAGTACATTTGGACCAGTTTCTTGTCGACAACTGGCCGATAGCATCCCCTTTTTATGAGCACTTGTAGCGTCACCTATCCGGCTTGAGATACCGCTACCGGCACAACGCCTACGACTAAGATGACTCCTTCCTTGAAGACAAGCAAGGGCGACGACAAGACCTACGCTACCTTGAGGGGGAGTGTTAGCACTAACATTGCATTGCCTAGCGCTTATGTACAAGGTAGTTAGTCCTTCTCCTAGTACTTAGTCTTGTACTAATAGCGGTACTCTACTTACCCGTTAGTGGCGGTCGGCCGGCCATGTCGGTGCCTTTGCCGGCCGCCATCTCTCTTTTTCCACTTCCCTTGTCCCCACTGCTGCCCCCCTAGCGGGGCTCGCTCGACTACCCGTGTAACCATTGTACTTCCAACTCTACCAAGGGGGGTTAGCATTGGAGACATGGGGAGGGCGTCGGGAAATCGACGCATGGACAACATCGCGGGCACGCCAAGCAACATACCCACAGCCTGTGGTGGCAAGGGACTCTTGCCGAGCAAAGGGGGGGGGGGGGAGAGGGGCGGACACAAGGAGATAGAGCCGGGGTAGCAGTCGGAGGCCGGTCAACGGTCCGTTGACCGGGCATAACGGCGCTGGGGGAGCACCACTAGACACATGAGAAAGGACAAAACCACCCTCTTGCCTCCCCGAACTCGGAGGGTAGGAAGGGAGAGGACTTAGGGGCATGCATAGGACGTAGCACAT